>PVJH01043887.1:0-13306 GCA_004026705.1 Nesogale talazaci | reverse complement strand
AGAGGAGGTTAGCTGCGGGGAAGGGACCTCAGAGGCGGAAATGGCTGGGGTTGCCCCTGAAGGCACCCCGCCCACGGAGCCCTGGTCCTGGCACAGCACGAGGACGCCGCCTGGTCGCACCGGGTGGCCCGCGCCCTGGCGGCGCACAGGTGGTGCCTGGAAGACGGGTCGGAAGGGCGCGTGGTGGCCGCGCGTCCCGGCTGGGGAAACGAGCAGGGCGCAGCCCCGCCGGCCCAGGCGAGTCCCCTGCAGGAGCGCGCACGCCGTCTGTCCGTCCGTCCGTCCGCCCGCGTCCCCAGCGCCCCCGGCTCCGCGGTCTTCTCGTCCCACATCCGCGCAGCCACGGTGCGCGCGCCTGCGGGAACGCTCAGGCCCGGCCTCAGTTCCCCCAGCTGCGCGGGGACCGCCCTTTGGCGCGGCTGCAGATCGCGGGTGGCTCCCACGCACGGTAAAGGGAACGTAAGAGGGGTGCCGCAACGCCCACACCCGGGCCGAGGCCGCCCGGAGAGGGGAGCGGGGCTCATTCTGCGGCGCTGCCACTCGGGACATCACCTATCCCTCGAGGTCACTCGAGCCTCTGCCCTCCGCCGTCCAACTCCGGGGGCCACACTCAGCCCGCACTAGGGGCGCGCTCTGACCCATCCAGACTTGGTCGCCATTTGAGGGACCCAGTGCCAGGTGGCCAAACTGCCCCTGACAGGACACGGGGACCTGCCACCGGTTTAGCTTCTGCTCTGGAAACTTGCACACGCCGTCTGCTGTCTCCACCAGCTCGCCAGGGGCTGCTGGAGGCACGAGGGGCTTGCTTGGGCCTCTTTGTCTTTAGAGCCGTAGGAGAGGGGAGGGCCCGACTGATGTGACCAACCAAGTGGCCTTCCTTTGCTTTGGAGGTCAGGCTGGCTGCACTGGGGGCCAGGGGCCTCCTCATCCTAATGGGCCTCAGGCTTTCTTAGACTCCCCCGCCGTGTTGGAGGATGCCCCACAGAGACTCTGGATGGGAAAGAGAAGGAGGAAGTGAGGGCTGACACAGGTGTTTATTGAATGCCTATTTGTGTGCTTGGGTGGTGGTGGTGGTGGGGGGTAATGGAAGCATAAATGGGATCGAGTCTCACCCAGAGTGTGACCCTGGACAGGTCACGTCACTGTCCTGAGCCTGTTTCCCTCATGAGGAATAAGCAAACTTGCTCAAGTCCCCTAGGACTTCTACCTCACACCCTCATCCTGAAGCTCCGGTCCAAAGAGGTAGAGGGGGCAGTAGTGCCAAAGGGCCATTCTGGATCTAGCATGGGCAGGCCAGCGACACCAGGATCACAGGTGGGACCAGGGAGGACTGAGGAAGGAAAAAGAAAACAGAATAGTGGCCGACTGTCCTGCCTGGCTACTCTGGCTGGATCATCTGCTCCAGATCCCACTAGGCTGGGAGCCAACCCCCTGGCGGGGAGCCCAGTCTGCAGCCCAGGGCGGGCTGGCCCACCCACGGGATGACATTTATTTGCACAAAGGAATGAGCTCCAGGAGCCCTTTCCAGGCCTGAAGTCCACAGCCCAGCCAACACGGGTGCCCTGCTGAGTTGTGGGTGTGGGGGAGAGAAGCCACAGTTCATGGGCCAGAGCTGGCCGAGACAACAGCTCCTGCTGCTATAGGTGGCAGGGTTTGCAGGCCTGGGCTTTCCCTTGTGTTCTTTAAAATTCATAGCTCGGCCTTCAGGCCTCAGCTTCATAGCCCTCTGAGCACTCCCGTGATTCCCCCATGCAGCCACCTCCCCCTGCTGCCCCCCAAATAGCTTCAAGTTGCCCCGGCAGCATCCTTTGTCCAGCATCCTTAGCCATGCTGCTCCCTGCCTGGACTGGTTTTCTCCACCCTCGGGGGCACCTCCTTTGATGCCAGCTTTTGATCTCTTCACCCACCCAACCCTGACAGGGGGCCTGCCAGACAGATAGGTGCTGTGCGTGGGGCACAGGGCTACCTGGTCATGAACGGTTTGGAGGTCACTCCTGGCAGCCTGGGCAGGGTCTGCAGGCGTCTTCCTGGTCTCCGCTCTAGCCCTGGCCAAGTCAATGGGCCTGAACTCATGCTCTAAGGTGGAGGTTCGAGCCCACCCAGAAGCACGTTGGAAGCAAGACTTGGTTATCTGCATGTGAGAAACCAGTCAGTGGAAACCCCGTCAAGCACAGTCTCCTCTCACACGGGTGGGTCTCTTTGAGCTGAAGGCAACTGGTTAGGGGCCCCATAGCTGCTAGGGAGCCCGGAGTGACCACATGAGAAACGACAGAGGTTTATGCCGCGTCAACTTTGGAAACTACCAGTTTACTCAACACGCTCCCCCCACCCCTACCCCCTACATAGCACCTGGCCTCACTGAGGATAAGGAAGGAGGAGGAGGAACCTCCAGCTGTGGGCAGGGGCTTATCTCTTACACATGCTTGGTACACAGTGTGGGCCCATCCTGCCTTCCTCATCAAATGCTGATTGACACTGGGAGACATGCAAAGGTTGGCCTCTCCCTGGCATTCCTTTCCAGAGGCCAGTGGGTGAACTGGCCCCCGCGCCCCCTTCCCCAGGTCAATAGGACCTGGTTAGGGATGCCTTTCCCTTCCTGCTGAGCCCTCCCCAGCCCGAGGGGTTCTGTCCACTGCTCACTGTGACCCCCTGGGTCCTCCCCGGCTTTGTCCTGGCTGATACCGGCAGTCTCTGGGCCTTCTGCAAGTGTCTGGCAGGCCAGAAGGTGCTCACATACATCCCCACAGTCGGTTCCAGTGCTCCCCCCCCTTCCTGGATTCCTTGTTCATTATCCAACGTTCACACGCACATAAGGAGATTGGGGGGAAAAAAACCCACAGCTTGGGTCAGGTGTCCCTTAGTCTTCCAAGGGACATCCTTGCTCTTCCAGCCTTTCGAGGGTCCTTGTGCAGCAGACATGACCATTGCCCCATGTCGTTTGGTTTCTTGAGCTGCTCCCCCGAGCATGGGCTGTGCATCTAAACAAGATGAAATCCTCGATGATTTCACCCCGTTCTCCGTTTACCACAATGTCGTCTGTGAGCTGTGAGTTCACTTGTGGGGATTCGAGTTCTGTTTACACAGAGCTGCAATTCCGCGACCGAAGGCCGCAGTGCTTGATCGTCATTGGCACGTGCTGTAAGTCCTCTCCTCCTCGCTTTCTGGGACCCAGGTTGTGTCCCTGGCGTCCTGCAGGTTGTTAGGAATCCGGCCTCTGAGCTTGAGGCCAGGGTCTTCTTCATCGAGGACAGCTTCTCGGGTTCTCTGTTCAGTGTAGCGATAGAATAGGAGTGGGGATTGATGAGTCAAAGGACCTCTTTGCAGTTCTGCCTCTTTGTAGTTCTTTTTTTTTTTTTTAAATAGATGGGTTTGTTTTTGTTTTTTGAGGGGGGGGGCACCGCTGCCCTCTGGTGGGAGTGGGAGGCCCAGCCTTGCTCCTGGAGAGCTGCTGCTGGATTTGAACCACCAAGCCTGCGGGCCGCAGTTCCGCACTCAACCACTACGCCCCCGGGGCTCAGCCCCTCTTTGTAGCGCTACCAACCCCTTCAGCCCCAGCCGCTTCGTCTGGGAACCAGGGCCTTCTGCCGAGCTGCGCTGTCAGGAGGCCCTACCACTCTCAGAATGATAATGTCTGCTCCGATGGGCTCCTACTCAGGGAAGGATCAGATAAGGAAATGGGCAAACGAGGGACACATATGTGGGGGAAATGTTCTTTCTCCCTTGTAATGAAAGAAAGCAAACCAGCAGCCACTTTACGTTACCGTCCGACGATCTTAATTTTGCGGAAGCCTGTTTTTAAATGGTAGAACTCTGTGTGGGCGCAGTTGTGCTTAAATCAGTATGCTCAGTCATCGATGCCCCGTCTAAACAATGGGACATCCGTCTGAGAAATCACGAAGGTAGCGTATCAGGAGCACACCATAAATGTTGACATCTTTCACTGAAGTGATTCTCGTCTATAAAATGTCTCCTTGGGAGACACGGCAACTACGTGGAAAATTCTTTGTGGGTTAAGATGTTAATGGCACTGCGCGTAATATTGAAGAAAAACATTGGAAGCTCCCTCAATGTCCAACAGGTACATGATAGGCAGTCCCCCCCACCCCCACCCCCCGCATCACTGCCCTGGTGGGAGTAGGAAGCCCAGCCTTGCTCCTGGAGAGCTGCTGCTGGATCAACCCTGTGGCCGAAGTCCCGCCTACAACCACTGTGCCCCCGGGGCTCAGCAGCTTGTCCTCTCTGAAGAACTGATCAGACTGTTAAAAGGGCGGATTACGAAAAGAGTGTCGTACTAAGGGAATTGCAAATAACAGAGTAGACAAAAGTAGGAAAGAAGCCCTGTCTGTGTATACCTGCAGTCAAGGGAGAGTCTGTGGACACAGATGGTGACCGCAGAGCCTCTCCATCCTCCTCTGTGAGCCACGCAATGCTCACATTCCCAGATTCCTTTGCAGTAGGGGGTGGGTATGGTGACCGCTGCCATGGAAACCAGTTTTCTGCAGAAACTTTAGGGATTTTTTTTTTTTCTTGAGACAAGAGGTCACCACCGTTGACACCGCCTCTTTCCCCTGTCTCCCTCCTACCTGGAACACAGGGGAGAGACCTGGCGCGGCAGCGGCCTTCTCGTGGTCACGAGACAGCCACCACGCCCAGCAGCCGCCAACCTGTCAGAGATGGTGGCGCAACAAGATGGAAAGATCCCGCGTTCATGGCAGCACTGAGCTGCCCCCACCCTCGAGAGCACCTGCCAGAAAAGAGAAAAGGCCTCTGTTTACCTGAAGGTTTGTGGCTATTGCTACTGAGAGTGTTCCGGATGCCACAAAGGCCAAGAGGGTAGTGCGCATGATGTACAGTCTGGCAAGCGGATGCTCCAGATCCCGCTCCTCCCACGTTCGTTTCTTTATGTGGGATTCCCAGGAGGCCACTTCCCTCCTGGGGGCTTCGTCTATGCAGGGGTCCTCAAACTTTTTAAACAGGGGGCCAGTTCACTGTCCTTCAGACCATTGGAGGGCCGGACTATAGTTTAAAAAAACCCAAACAACTATGAACAAATTCACTGCGGGCCCGGGATGAGTCGGCTGCTAAGCAGGACAAGCAGCAGCGGCAAAAACACCCAGCGGGCCGGATAAATGTCCTCAGCGGGCCGCATGTGGCCCGCGGGCCATAGTTTGAGGACTCCGGGATGGAGCTCACGACACTCACCTCAGATTTTTCAGGGATGGAACCCCATGGCCAACCTGGAGACTATCTGATTGCAGTAAAGTTGTATTTAGATTTAGTCTTCTGAAATACAAAAAAAAAAATCTGAGCTGAAACAAAAAGAAGACATTAGCTATGGTGTGGGAGGAAGGGGAATCGGGCAGGAATTTCTTCCTCGCTCATTTGATTCACGTTTCTCTAGGGCTCGTCTGACCCCCTCTTTTCCTGGGTCCAGTCGTGGCCAGCCTGGGGTGGACGTGGCCAGTGGCGAGGGGCTCCTTCTTGGTCCTGTGCTGCGGAGACGGCGGTAGGTGGAGCTCGCGACGCGTGGCAGAGCAGGGCCAGGGCGGTGGGCTCTTCACCTGGCCCTGGCAGGCGGGCAGGCGGGCGGGCACTCGGGAGGCCCAGCAGTAGCGGCTGTGACTGGAGGTAAAAATAATCAGAGGACAGCTGCTTCCTTGTCAGCAACCAAGAGGGAAATAAAGCTCATGTCCCCTCCAGCGAAAACCTGCTCTCCGGGTCCCCTGGCTCCCACCACCAACTGCTCGACGTCCGGATGCCAATCCAATTTGAACGCCTGCGCTTCACCCCAGAGAGGGCTTAGTTTAACTTTATCAAGCACGGAGAAAAGCATCCAGGCGGGAAGACGTGGGAGGCAGGGAGCAGCTGCTTTGGGAGCCCAGACAGAGGACAAGGCCCAGGCCTTCTCCTCCTCCAGTGGATGGAGTTAGGGTCCCCGCCTCTGCTTAGTCTGGTTTGACAATCGACCAAGTTGCTGACTGAACCAGAGCTGAGGAAGTACCTACTGAGTGTTCCCTGGAATCGACAGGACCCCAAAGGCCTTCCCAATGTCTCCACCCCTCTCCTGTACCCAGTCTGCCCCAAGCATCCGCTTCGTGGCCTGTCCCAGACTTGGCCACGTTCTTTCGTGTCCTCATGCCTTTGCATGTACCCTGCCTTTGGCCTGAGCTCTGCCCTCTGCTTGTCTGCCAGTGGATATCGAGACATTCCAGAGTGTTCTGTCACGCTGCAGGTATGCTTGGCTCTCACTGCTCCTCTGCAGATCTGGACTCCTGCAGCGCGGATGGATGTCCCTCTGGCCTTGTGAGTGGGGCTGCTATAAGCTGCCAGGACAGCGGTTCAAAGCCCCCAGTCGCTCGGAGGGAGCGCATCACAAGCGACAGTCCTGGAAATCCACAGGGGTTGCTCTGTTCTGCCCTGTAGGGGCCACTGTGTGTTGGCATCGACTCCAAGGCAATGAGTTTGTTTGCTTCGGGGTTTTCACAAGGAGTTGTGAGTCTCCCTTTCTCCTGTGGTTTCCAACATATGTCCTACCCTACCCCCCTCCCCTCCCCCAGTTCCCTGTGTGGGTGCTCAGGACAGATGTGACTCCCTCTCCCGTGTGCAGCCAGCGTCTATGAGAACACGGCGTTCCGGGACTGCGGGGGCAGTGCAGGTCCAGAGCTGCCCAGAAACAGCTGCATCGAACAGGCCAGGCGAAGAATCCCATTTGTTTGTTTTGGCTTGCATTTGTTAATAATTTTTTTCTAATGAGCATGTAGTATTTTTAACTCTTTTTTTTGGGGGGGGGCATCACTGCTCTCCAGTGGTGGGAGTAGGAGGCCCAGCCTCACTGCTGGAATTGAACCTCTGTCCCAGTGGGCCGCAGTCCCGCGCACAACCACTACGCCACTGGGGCTCAGCCCAGCATGTAGTATTTAAAAAAAATTTATTAAAAGATCTTTTTATGGGGGCTCTTACAACTCTGATCCCAACCCCTACATCAAGCATATCAAGCATATTTGTACATATGTTGTCCTCATTCTTTTCTAGACATTTACTTCTTTTTTGGGGGGGCATCAATACCCTCTTGTGGTGGGAGTAGGAGGCCCAACCTTTGCTCCCGTAGAGCCGCTGCTGGAATTGAACCTCCATCCCAGTGGGCCGCAGTCCCATGCACAACCACTATGCCGCCTAGACATTTACTTTCTATTGAGCCTTTGGTATCAGCTCCTCTTCCCTCCGCCCCCCCGCCCTTGTGATCCCATGATAATCATTTTCATATCTGACATCGATGGCTGTCTCCCTTCCCCCACGGTGTCTGATGTTTCTTCCCCTGGATGGGGGTGGGGTGGGGGAGACGGCTATGTGTCGATCCTTGCAATTGGTTCCCCCTTCCTCCCCTCCTCTCCCCACCTTCCCTCTACCCTTCTGGCATTGCTGTTCCCATTCCTGTTCCTGGATTCCGTGTGTCATGGGCTTATATCACTTTTTTTCTTTATATTTGTCAGTCCGAGCTCATCTCTCCTACTTGAACCTGTGCACCTGCTCCGGTCTAGTCTTAAGTGAGAGGCAGCACTGGGGCCATGATAGTGGGGGCTGAGGAAACCTCAAAGAACCAGAGGAACATCGTGTGTTTCATCGGTGCTTTGCTGCGCCCTGGTTGACTCATCCTTCCCTGTGACCCTTCTGTGGGGGGGATGTCCCTTGTCTATAGGTGGGCTTTGCATCTCGGCTCCAACCTACTTCATCCTCAACAGTATGGTTTTGTCTGTTTGCTTGTTATGGACATGTAGTATTTTAGCAATAATAAAAAGTTGAATTCCATCTTTTGGTTTGTTGGAACTGGCCGAGCCTCTGGAGAGTTCTGGGAGTGTCTGGAGAGAGCTGTGAGGGTGCTGGGCAGCCGGGACCAGGGGCCAGAGGGAGGAGGACGTCAGTCCCTGCCTCTGCCAATTCAGGCCCACTCAGTGGAGCCTCCAGATGGACTCCCTTCCCAGAGGTAGGAATTAGCCTGACCCCCCAGGCTGCTTCTGCAGAGAGAGGTCTGGATGTGGTCCATCTGTGGGGTGCAATCCCCTGAGCAGGAGCTGATGGGGTGAGGTCAGTTTTAAACTCCCGCTTATTCTCTCCCACAAAGGTGGACTGTCCTCAAAGGGTCTTCTAGGGGCCACATCTTTCTCTCACGAGTCACTGGGAAGCTTCAAACCACTGCCTGTTCGTTAGCAGCCAACTGTTTAATTTTTGTGTTCCTGGGGGTTCTTGGGCCCTGGTGGCCTCGTGGTTCTGAAAGGGGCTGTGATCTGCAAGGCCAGCAGTTTGAAACCACCCACTGACCCATTGGAGAAAGACGGGGCTTTCAACGCCAGTAAAGAGTGACAGTTCAGAAACCCACAGGGCCAGTTCTACCCTTTCCTGGAGCGCTGCTATGAGCTGGCCTCGATTTGATGGGAGTTTGGTTTGGAGATTGTGGTGGTCATGTGCTTATGTTAATTTCATGACTGAGATGTAGGGGTGGAGTCTAGTCTGTTAATCTGGAGAGAGCCATTGAGGAGCCAGTGAGACCTCCGTGTGGGCATGGCTTTCTCCTGAGACTTCTGGGAAATCTTGCAGTATTTCCCTGGTGGAGATGAGAAGCTATCTCCCCAGTTGTTGGGAGTTAGTCTCAGAGACAATGAATCACTGACAAGACAAGATGGCAGTGTCCGAGAAGCTGGAGGAGCTGAAGGAGAAGCCACACGGCCTTACCCTGATGGGACCAGACCTCTGAAGCTGGAGAAGCCATGTGGAGACCCCTGCCAGTGCTGAGCTGCTTCTACCACCACTGGATGCTATTGACGGACCCTGAGCCCTGGAAGCGAGGAGCCCTGGGGAGACCCCTGCCAGTGCCAGGACTCTGCACCCACTGACCTGTGACTTCGTGAGTCGGAAGGAGACTTTATAGACTGATATTGGGCATATGGGCTAATATCGGACTTATGACTTTGAACTGGACTGGGCTGGGATGCTTTCTCAATGTCGCATTCCTCTTGTATATATACCATACCCTTATATCCATATGCACGTCAATGAGTTTGTTTCTCTACTTTACCCAAACTGACACAGAGAGACTCTTGGGGGCAGGGACAGGGGTAGTTATTTCTTGAGCCCAGACTTCTGACCACATCTTTATCTCTCTGGGGGGAAGTCCACAGTGCAGGAGAGATGGGGAGGCATGAATAGGATAGGGTCAAGGTTTGGGGTTTTTTTTCCTTTAATTTTTTTTGCAGACATGGAAAATATATATACTCTCACAGTTCTCCTTTTAACTTCTTAACTATTTGATTCAATGCCGTTAGTTGTGTTCACAATGTGATACAACCATCAACCATTCTCTAGCTCCACATTTCTCCATCACCCCAAATAGCAGCTCTCTGAGAGTGAGTCCCCCACTTCCTGTTCTCCTTCTCCCGGGTCCTGCTAACCTCTCATCTGTGTTCTGCTGCTAAGCCGTAGCCTCCTCTCGGTATTTCACCCAAGTGGAATCACACAGCATCTGTCTTTTGTTCTGGCGTGTTTCACTCGGCACAGTGTTTTCAAGGTTCACCCATGTTGTCGCCTGCCATAGAATTTGACTGCCTGTGTGGCTGCATAATGGGAGACGGGGGTTCTTTGGCATTTTCAGTCATTCTGAAAATCCCAAAGGTGAACAGTGAGACCACGGCGGAATGTTCGGCGTCAAGGTGGGTGGGTCAACCAACGGGTCCGAAGCTGAGTCCCTCGCTGGGTGGTGGGTGAGCCTCCTGGAGATGGGCAGGCGGGGCTGGAGAGAGAAGGGAGAATTCGGGGTCTGTGCGGGGGCGGTGAGGAGGAAGTACAGACCTTGGGACACAGATGAGAGGGTTGAGGCGGCCCGTCAGAGGGACAAAGACCACAGAGCTGGAGAGGCTGAGGCTGGCATCGACCCAGGATTCTAACAGTCACGCCCCGTGAGGACTGGCAGTGCTGGCTAGAGTCAAGGTTTGTGGGGTCCACCTTGGAGCCCTCCGTGCCTTGCCCTCTCACCCCACTTGCCATGGCCTCCACGTGGAGCTCCTTGGGAGGGGTCAGAGCCACCGCACGGACTCCTGCATGGTCCCAGCATCTGAGAAGAGCGAGAGAGAGAGAGAGTCAGTAGTCCCTTCTACTGCAATGGAAAGACTGCACGGGGGAGGGGGTGGTGGTGAGAGGGGACCCCTCCCCCCTCTTGAATCAGGCAGACAGAGGCTCATACTTGCTGTCTGTTGGGGACACAGTCACTCTCTTTGATCCAGCCCAAGCAAGCAAGTCCGCGCCACCAGTCAGAACTCTGTCCCGGGACCAGAATGGTCTTGGCGCTGGGATTTCTGTGTTGGAAAAGGGGGAACGTGTTAAGGGTGGTTGCACATCACAGAACATTCCAAGTTACAGCCTTTTCCGGTTGTGAGCATCCCTTGTATGCAAAAGAAGTCCTGGACTAGCTAGAGCAGGTCTAAAACGCTGGGTTTGCAAAATCATCTTGGGCTCCGATTCCTTCTTCCTTTCTACTTTATCGCATTCAGCCTGGGCACCCGGCTTTTCCTCCCTCATCCAGAGGCCCCGGTCCTTTAGACCCATGTTTTCAGCACGAGAAAGGAGAGCAGGGGGCAGGGCAGGGGAGTGTGCTAAGTCAGCTCCCCTTGGGCAACCATTCCTGAACGCCCTTAAAATGCTCTGTCTCCACATCACTGGCTGCCAGGGAATTTGACAAGTGTCATTTGTCATCTGGGCACTTTGCTGCCCCAAATAAAGGTAGACTCTGTGTCTGTCACCATCTATATTTCCTAGCATATCTCTATACAGTGGAAGAGAATGTTCATTAAAGAAATATTCCTTGGGGCTGAGCCCCGGTGGCGTAAGTGGTTGTTCGCGGGACTGCGGCCCACTGGGATGGAGGTTCAATTCCAGCAGTGGGGCTGGGCCTCGTACTCCCACCACCGGAGAGCAGTGATGCCCTAAAAAAAAAAAAAGAAAAGAAATATTCCTTAGCGACTAATGGCAGGCGCAGCAATGCATGTTGGATACGATGGCTGTTGCAGATTTCTGCAAAGTCTAAACTGATTGGTTTTGATGGAACCTACTAGAGCAGCCTTGTAAGGGAAGAGACCTTTGTCCTGGGCAGTGGTTTAATCTTGGTGGCATCGTGGTTATGAGTTGGGCTGCGAGCCCCCAGGTCCACAGTTTGAAACCACCAGATGCTTCGTGGGAGAAAGACGGAGCTTCTACTCCCATCCACTGCTACAGGCTCAGAAACTCATAGGGGAGTCCTCCCCTGCCCTCTACGGTCGCCGGGAGTCGATGGTGGTGATTGAGTGCGTGGGTTTTCTTATCAAATCTTTTATATCTAGAACGTGTGTTTTCTCATGAATCTTCAAAATCTTCTTGTGTCAGCCAGTATGCTCTAGGTTGGGCTGCAGTAACGAATAATCTCAGAATCTTTGTGACATTAAAACAACAAGTTTTGTTTTTTTTTGGTTAAGTTCCCTCTTGTGCAAGGTGTTCATCGTGTGCACCTGGTGGCACCAACCTACATATTGAGAGTCCATGGTATGAAAATGAGCTGGAGGAACTCAGGAAACCAACCCACTAACCACCCACCAGCATCCGGATGGCCACAGAGTCCCTTCCAACGCCTCATGACCCAAGGACAGAAGAGAATGGCCCCCATGGGTTTCTAAGACGACTGGAGGAAAGTCTCCTCCTTCTTCTGCAGAGTGACTGGTGTTGTCCAACTGTGGCATTTTTTTTTTTTTTAGGCATCCCTGCCCTCTGGTCGGAGTGGGAGGCCCAGCCTTGCTCCTAGAGAGCTGCTGCTGGATTTGAACCGTCAAGCCCCTGGCCCGCAGTCCCGCACTCAACCACTATGTCACCGAGGCTCAGCCCCAACTGCTGCTTTTGCAGCCCAGCATGTAACCCATGATGCCCATGGGGATCCGGGGTGACTCACCACACCGCAAAGCAAGCTTGCTGCCGACGAAGTTGATTCTGACTCAGCGGCTTCTGCGTTTCTGAGACGGTCACTGTTGAAGGAGGAGAAAACCCTGTCTTGCTCCTCGGGGATTCTGAAATTGGATCACTCACCAATCAGATGGCACCAGAAACCTATTGCTTGGGGGAAAGCGAGAATATCTGGCATCCTGGGGCGTTGCATGCCCCTGGGCGGCGCGCCTGGCTTTCTCTGGGCTGCTGACTGAAGGGCCTGTGGTTCAAACCCACCCAGAGGTGCTGCAGAAGAAAGACCTGGCAACCTGCTTCCATAAGGATCGCAGCTAAGGTAACCCTTTGAAGCGCAGGTCTGCTGGGTAACACGGAGTCACCGTGTGTTGGCATCGACTTGATGGCAGTCCCTCTGTTTGGGTTTGGTGGCACCACAAGTTAGACGCTCACTCTGATGAGTCGGGATGACGTACAGGTGGGAACCGAGGCCCTGGAGTAAGCAGTAGCGCTCGCACCTGCACATAGGGGGCCATTTTCCATCTTAGGAGACAACTGGCTTTTGTTAATTGCCTTGCAAACCTCAGAGAAGGAGTGATCGATTCAGATCCAGCAAATCGGGGCCTTCTGTGAAAACCAAGAAGCCACCACAAAGCAAAAAAATCAAACTTACGACCATCCAGTTGATTATGACTGACAGCGACCCTCCAGGACAGGGTAGACTTGCCTCTGTGGGTTTCTAAGACTGTAACTCGTTAGGGAAGTCGAAAACCTCCTCTTTCTCTCTTGGAGAGGCTGGTGGTTTCAAACTGTGGTTCTGGCGGTTAGCAGCCCAACTTGGAACCCATTTTGCCACCAGGACACAACCACTACGCCTTCGGGGCTCCTCGGAAGGCCTCCACAATAGTGTCTAAAAAATAGAGTTGGAGGGAGAAAAGCAAAAGGGAGGACCAGGCTTGGCACTTCTCAAGCCAAACGAATTCAAGAATTCAAGCCTCAGGTGAGACTATGGAGGATTCTTGCGAACAAATATTTAACAACACAGGTAGCGCCAACAGTAGGTAGAAGGAGCTCGCCGAGTCATTCTCCCAGAAAGAACTGGTTGATGCTCAGTCATTTTAGGAGGCGGCATATGATCAAGAGTCTGTGGTATTGCAGGAAGGAGGGTAAACTGTGAGAGGCACTAGTGAGACATGGCTCCAGGAATCGATAACATTCCAGCGAAAAGTCTCAGTGCATCAGTGCAGCACTGGAAACAATCACTGGTCCCTGTGGCTATTTTCAAAGAAGATGACCCGAGAGAATGCAGACATTATCAAATGATAGCCTCGATATTACACACAAACAAAATTTTGCC
>PVJH01043886.1:0-13338 GCA_004026705.1 Nesogale talazaci | reverse complement strand
GTTCCTCTCTGTCCCAGGGTACATCCTCTGGTCTAACTGGATTTGTAAAATAGAATTCAGACCATGATAGTGGGAGGGAGGAAGTCTTTTAGAACTCGAGGAAAGTTGCATATTTCATTGTTTCTATGCTGCCCCGACTGGCTCATCTCCTCCCCACGACCCTTCTGTAAGGGGGTGTCACTTCCTCTCAGATGGACCTTGGGTCCCCGATCTGCACTCCCCTACTAATTCACTTCTGATCCCTTTGTGCCACATCTCAGAATGCTGGTTTTGACTAGATGCTGCCGGATCAGTGGTTCTCCAGATGTGGTCCCTGGACCAACAGCCTGGGAGCTTGTTAGAGATGTGAAGTCTCAGGCTGTATGCCCTGCCTCCTGGACTGGAGGCCAAGTGTGGCAGTCATGTGCTTATGTTAATTTTATGATTGAAATGTAGGGGTAGAGTCTAGCCAAAGAGGCCTCTATGTGGGCATGGTTTTCTCCTGAGGCTTCTGGGAAATCTCACAATATTTCCCTTGTGAAGATGAGAAGCTATCTTCCCCAGTTGTTGGGAGTTAGTTTCAGAGATGATTAATCACATACAAGACGAGATGGCAGCATCTGAGAAGCTGGAGGAACTGGCGGAGAGACCACACGGCTTTGCCCTGATGGAGCCAGACCTCTGAAGCTGGGGCGGCCACATGGAGACCTCTGCCAGCGATGAGTTGCTTCTGCTGTTGATGGACCCTGAGCCCTGGAAGTGAGGAGCCATGTGGAGACCCCTGCCGGGATTCTGCACCCACTGACCTGTGACTTCGTGAGTCGGAAGGAGACTTTATGGACTGGTTTTGGGCATGTGGGTTAATATTGGACTTATGACCTTGAACTGGATTGGGCTGAAATGCCTTCTCAATGTCACATTCCTTTTGTATATAAACCCTTTCCTTATATCGATATGCGTGTCTATGAAATTTGTTCCTCTAGTCTACCCGGACTAATACAACAAGCGAGCTGTGTTTTCACCAATCCCACTCCCCCCAGGGATTCCAGGGGACCTTGGTGGGTGAGGAGTGCTGGGCTAACCCGTGAGATGTGTGTGTGTGTGTGGGGGGGGTAGCAATCCTTCTTCTTATCCCTTTAGCACCTGGTCTAGGAGGAGACACTAACGGGTCCTTGTTGGGTGACCCTGTGGTACACAGTATATGACTTGAGGGGGGGGGGTGTCTCTCAGCTCTGTGTAACTCTGTATGAAACTCTCCTTTTCTCGCTTACTCCCCACCCCCCCCTTCTGTGGGGATGTGGGTGCCCCTCAGGGCAGTGCCAGGGGCTACAGGCTTGCCAAGTGCCAGCAGACGGGACCTTCTTTGGAGAGCTGTGCCCCACGCTGGGCAGCTACCTGTGAGTGCAGTGCCGGGGCCTGGAAGGTGAGTCCCTGTGGTGCTTGGTGGGGGAGCTTCCTCCTTGTCTCTGCAGCAGGACCACAGTCCCTTGCGCCAGCAGCCACCACGCACACAGGCTGCGCTGCGCACTGAGGCTTCCTCACTCAGAGAAGCTGCCTGCTAGAGACAGACTCAGCCCTAGGACCCTCTGGGTGTAAGCCGTTCAAGGCTCCGACTGCAAACCTTCATGATTATCGGAGACAAGTCCTTAAGCCAGGAGTCAAAATACATTATTTTCATGCCCAGGCCCCTCAAATGAAGTCTCCTGGGTATCCCGATCAACACAACAGGCAGAAGGAAAGGTGGCTTGGACGAAAGGGCTCCCTCAGTCCCTCAGTCTCACCCTCCACGCCCATGCCACTAACGTCCCTCCGGTAAACACACAGGACCTCTTGGAAAAGCAAACATCCTGAGACCCAGGGAAACAATCTATGCTTTCACAACATGGTGGCACATGAGCGGGCCCTCGGTTGCCAGTGGAAAGATTGGGGGTTCAAACCTGCCAGCCACAGAGGAAAGACCCGGGGAGCCTCTCCTCCCTCAAGGTCATAACCTTGGAAACGTGTTCTGTTCTTGCCAACAGGGCCGCTGTGGGTCCGATTCCACTTGCCAGTGTACAGCAACCATTACAATCTGGGAGAATTTTATAAATGAAGGAGTGACCCTTTAATGTTGTAGTCCTAGCCTCCACAGGGAGCGAGCCCGGTGGGGATGCCTGCCCCGGGCGTGGTCCCCCAGGTCACCAGCTGGAAACCACTAGCAGTTCCAGGGGGAGACGGACTGTCTACTCCCATAAAGAGTCACCGTCTTGGACATTCCCACGGGCAGTTCCACTCTGTTTCATCCTCTCGCGACAGGTCAGAATGGACTTAGTGGCAGTGAATTTTGGTTTGATCCCCCACCAGGGGACCATTGTTAACAGCTTAGAATAAACGCATCCCTAGGTTTCCGAGGTTTGCATATCCCTGGCTATCTGCCTGTGTGAACGTAAACACGGATACGTGTATCAGCGTACTTTTATAAAAACATCATCGTGTTAGATACCTTGGCCTACAATCCCATCTCCCACTTGGGAATGCAACCTGGGCATCTTCCCAAACCACTAGCTCATCTCTGCGTGACAGCA
The DNA here is from genome assembly GCA_004026705.1 of Nesogale talazaci. Taxonomy (NCBI): domain Eukaryota; kingdom Metazoa; phylum Chordata; class Mammalia; order Afrosoricida; family Tenrecidae; genus Nesogale; species Nesogale talazaci. Next base: position 10,795 of record PVJH01043886.1, on the reverse strand, counting down.
GCTCGTGCTGGAGCTTAACCCCTTCCTTGACAGATAGACATCAAGGTGGTTTCCTGTTGTTTGTAGTTCGGCCTCATGCCGAAGTGTCCCTCCTGTGGATCGACGCGGGGGTGGTCAATGAAGGAGTGCTAACGGAGGCTCCAGTTGGCACGTGCACAGGTTTATTCCAAACAGAAGAGCATGTCTTTATGCTCAGTAGGAGGCCTGGTGGCGGAGTGGTGATGCATTGGGTTGCGACCCCCCAGGTCAGCAGTTCCAAACCACCAGCCGCCCTGAGGGAGACAGGCGAGGCTCTCTCTCCTCCCCCGGGGCTGTTCTACCCTGGTCTGCTCTGTCCTGTGGAGCCAGCGTGTCTGTTATGTTTCGTGAATAATTTCTCCCAGGGACAGGAGGGCTCTTCAAGATCAAAAGGGCTCCAATCCAAGCAGTGGCTTCTGCGGGACTCTGACTGGGCCAGTTAAATCCAACGTTGAGAGTCAGCTCAGATGGTTACGACAGCGATTTTATTATTGCTGTGACTCCAAAGGATTTACCCCGAGAGAGGCTTCTCTCAGCCAGCCGCATAATCATAGGAAGAAGCTGAGGAGATCTAAGAGGTTCCCAGGTGAGGAAATGGCCAGGAAAGGCATGCTGAGGACTCTCTCTCCATCTGGACATTTTCAAGGTTGTCCTGGGAGCACTGGGCAGGGGGACCTTAGCCCGTCCGTCCTCCCCCACAGCCCTGACGATGACCCTTTGGAATTCTTTCGGTTCCCCAGACTCAGAGAACATGGAAAAGGAGCCTGATTTGGGCTCTTTGATGATGGCCAAGCTGCTATTTTGACATGGCGTAAATCAAAGCCGGTAGACAGACATCTTCGGGTTAGAAGGCGGGGAAATACCACCTTCGGACAGGTGCAGACCCAGGTGCAAGAAGGGTTGGAAACCAGAAGCTGTACAACCTGATGATTCTTTGTTTAGTGAAGCTGTCTGTGGCTGGATAGCAGTGCTTGGAGACTGACCTTGGTAGTTGTCAATGTGTCGGGTATCATTTTTGGAGGAGGGACTACCAGGAGCAGGTGTGCTGGCTCACTGAGGGTGGAAATGTTACCAGATACCCCCATACTCCCCCAAACGGTTGCCCCAATTCACATCCCGAGGGCTGTAGATGAGAACACTTTCCCTAAGGGCATGACGTCAGAGACTGAGTCATGATGTCAACCCAGGAAGTCCAAACAACTCTTTGGGGTGGAGCAGAGCAACGGGATAAATAGCCTGGGAGAGAGAAGCCCAACCAAAGGTTGCTGGGGTTCTCAGGGTCCCCCAGGGATGACAAGGCCCAGTTTGCAAAGGGAGGAAGGACACTTAGAGCGGGGCAGCATCAAAGCCATGCCAAGTTTGCTGGGGGCGCCTGCATGGAAGAGGGGTGGACGAGATGTCTCCTCCACCTTGGGCAAGAGCAAACCACAGGTTTAGGCAGCTTTTAAGAATTTAATCAGGAAGTTTGGAAAGGAAAAAAAGGTGTCTGTGCCCTTGGGTGGGCTGCCAGCCCTAAGGGTGTCCTCATCACCGTGGCACGTGGCTCAAGGCCACAGGGTGCTTTACATTCAGCAACCTGGGTCACACTCTCTCCCTGACCTCCAGCATGTTGCCCCACTCCGAGCCAGGGCATGTCCTGAAAGGGCGCCGGGAAATGAGATGCCCAGGGAAAGAGAAGAGGGCTGAGGGGTGGCACTGGAGGGGGGCGGAGGCAGACCTGCATTATATGAAAAGGTGCTGGGTGAAAGGGAACATCTGGCCCCTCCGCTTCTATCCCTGCCCTCACCCCTCTGGACGCAACCACAGCTACCAATTTCCTGGGAGAACCTTCCTGAAAACACATGCTCCGAGCACTGTGGTCATATATTGTCTCTTGAAGGAGAATTAAGTTCAAGAGAACTTGCAAGAGTCAACATAAAAACTTAAGATCTCACCTTTCACTTCGAGTGTGATCTGGAGATATATATATGTGTGTGTGTATGTATGTATATATATGCATGTATATATTATATATTCATCAGCTTGGGGCGTATCTCTGTTGTGCTTTGTTATTGCTGGTAGCATTCTTGACTCACAGTAATGTACCCTTTTATGTTTCTCAGTATATAAAACCCAGGTTGGGTGCATCTACAGAGGCCAATATTAGAATCAGCAGTTTGGAGGGGGGGCGGTCGGGGTGGAAGAGGAGAGGAGGGCGGTAAAAGGAGCTGATATCAAGCAGTACAAGAAGGAAGGGAATGTTTTGGAAATGATAGGGATGAACTATTGAAGGGGGCAATGTCTGCTTTACGATCTAATGAAATGATTCGGGAAGAAAGATAAAGCACTTTAGAACTCACAAAGCCTTCTGGGAAAGCCAAGGTTACGCATAAAACAAGGCGTGGAGAAGGGCGCCGCGGTCTTGGGACTTCGCTTTGCCTGGACGCGTGGTGGTGTGCTGCGTTTTGACCTGCAGGCCTGCGGTTGGCAGTGCCCACTGAGAGCTGTGTCTCTGAGGACATCACCATCTCTGTGACGTGGCTCCTCTCTCCCTACATGGGGAACTTGTCCAGCATCATTAGGATGGGAGAGGGCCATGCGTTTGATCCTTACTACCCCCTCAGATAAGAGGGCTCCACGGGCCTTCATTCAGGTTGTATCTGTGAGTCTCTGATGCGTAAACAGATAAACTCCAAAATGTAGCTGCTCAAAGCAGCGGTAACCATTTCTTCTGGTCCTTTGGGCCAACTTGGTGGTTCTTCGTATGATTAGACAGAGGGCTGAGAGGTCCAGGGGGGAAAGGAGGCTCAATAGCGCCCGGTGGTCTAACTCGCACATCTGATGATGGTTAGCTGGGTGTTCTCCACTGCCATGTGTCTGTCACCACCTGTGTCATACCGGCTTTCTAGAGAAACAAGTTCAGAGATGCTCTGATGTGTACAAGGAAGAGCTTTCTATCAAAGAGCAATTATATAGAGAGAAGACATCCCAGCCAAGTTAATGCAAGTCTATCAGTCAGACATTAGCCCTTAAGTCTGATACTAGTCCATCAATCCCTCTTCAGATTCACGCAGCACATACAATGATGCCAAATGCAGGAAGAGCACAGGCCAGGGGGTGCCAGGCCTGTGGATCCGGTGGTGGTGGACACGTCTCCAGGCCTCTCACAGGTCTCACCGTGGCTCTGTGTGACTTGCCAACAGGAAGGGGGAAGCAGAGAGGGAGGCGGCTTCCAGGGAGGCATTTATCTCAGCTGCCCTCCAATCAAGCTGCCACCTGATTGACAGGCTAAGCTCCTTCCACATGTTCCGGCGGGGGCCATGTTGACACACAAAAACACCCAACCTATCACACTAACTTGGGCTCATTCACACATGGTGGCCCAGGATTCCTCACAGCGAGGAGACCATCGCCAATGTACAAACACCTTCCTAGTCTCTGCCTGTGTCCCGGTCAACCAGAGCAAATTCCATGGCCCAGCCAGCCCAGGCTTAAGAGGTGGTGGCGAGACAGACTCCGCCATAGGGAGGAGACTTGTGTGAGCCCAAGAGGGAGGGAACGGCAGAAAAGGCGTGTGGAGCCAGACCCCCAGGATGGGTCAGTACTGCCTCTGCTGCTGGTGGTCATGCAGTGATTCTGACTTGCGGTGGTGAACTGCACCACTGGATTGACCTGGCCGTCATTTTGATAGAAGTAGATCGCCAGCCCCTGTCTTCCCCAGTACCCCTGGGTGGGTTTGAACTGCACACGGCAGGGTCAGTAGTTGAGGGCAAACCATTGGAGCCAACTAGGTGCCTTGGACCATGCCCTCTCCTCCGAGACACCTTGCTGTAGAGGTCTAGAACACCCAGGGTGTAGGCTGCTCGTGCAGCAGCTTGCTCTTAGTCTTTTTATCTTTGCAAAGCAGGGAAGGTGTGAGGCATAGCGTGTGTGCTTGTGTGTGTGTGTTTGCACATGTGCAGCCAAGGTTGGTCATGTCTCTGACTGTTGCTGACAGTTTGTCCAGCAGTCTGGTCTACCGGTTCCCATCTCCTGAGGAGTTCGCCGTGCTGGCTGAGTGCACCACCAGCGAGTGGCACGTGACAGCTCAGAAGCAAGTGACCATTCGGGACAAGATGGAGAGGCTACGGGTGACGGAATGTTCCAGTTTGTCTGGGTCTGGGAACCACTCACGCTGCCAGGCTGTCTTTGGAGACCCTCTCTGGATTCAGGTGGAACTTGACAGAGGTGAGTCTACAGAAATGGTTACGTCCATGCGTTCTGTAAAATCCTTCTCTTGTTTTTTCCTCCCCCTCTGAAGTCCATCGGTGCTGCTGTTGTTGAGAACATGTGCCGTAAGACACACACACATACACACACACATTCAACAGTTTCTTTCTTTTGAGAAACCTCTCTATGGGGCCTTGCATGGATGTTTCTAGAGCAGACTGGTTTTCCATTCCATGGGTTCATGCTCATTTTCTTTTGTGACCTTTCTTTCCAGCCTCCAGCATGTTTCCTGCTCCCTCCCTGTTTCCTGTTTCCATTCATCCTCCCTACCCATCCCTTCCTGCCTTCTGAGCCTCATCCCTGGGCAAATGCTGCTCTGTTATGAATGAACAGTGAACCTCTTGTGGTTGGTTGGCCTAAGGAATATGTCCTTTTAAGTGATCGGTCAGTTTAGGGGCCTGTCCATCCTTGGGTGGAAAGTTGAGCCACTAATCCAGGCTTAGAGAGGATGTGAAGGCCACAGCCTGGGGTGTTCCCACAGCCTATCAGAGCAGTCATCTTGGTCTTTTAATTTTTATTATTCTTAAAGTTTTGTTCTCCATGTTTTCCCCTGTCTATCCAGGAGCTCTTAGAGCTTCCACGGTGGTCGGCCATCGTAGTCAGGCTCTCTCTAGGTTTTTCTGTTCTCAACAGTTTCTACGTGTGACACCGGTTCCGTAATTCGAGTTGTGCCCCTATTCTCAACCTCCTGTTCTAAGTTGCTCCTCCTCCACGAACATAAGTCCACTGTCCTCTCAAGTTCCAGTCCAACCCTGTGAGTTGATGTTGTTGTTTTGATCCCAAATAGTTAGTGCTTAAAAGAGCTGGAAAAATTTCCCACACCTGGAAAAATGACCGGGGAAGACCCTTTTCACTAGTTGGGTTAAATGCCAGTCCACTCTTACGATGACTTCAGGGGGTGTTTCGGGTTTAAGATTTGGAGACTCATCGTTTCAGTAGTTCATCCACCCACCGGGACTCCAGGAAGTCTAGAGTCTGTGAGAATTTGAAGTTCTGTTCTGTATCTTCCCTCTTTTGATCAGAATTCTTCTATGGAATCTTTGATGAAAACATCCATAATGGTACCTGGCCGCCACGAAGTTCTTTCAGAAGCAGTTGCTCATAAGGCAATCAGCCCCACATTCCCATATTCTTCTCTTCCTGATGTTCCGAGTGGATAGAGACCAGTTGGGCCTTGCTCGGTCCTCGGAAGCTTACTAGAAAGCTTTGAAGATGCCAAGCACTACACAACACATGAGGACACAGAACAGACACCCTGACCGCCTTATTAGACCACTTTACTAGGATGCCCCCCGAAACCATGACCCTGGACCTCCAAACCCCGGGGCCCAATCCCGTGCATTGTCCAGTTGTGCCTGAGCAGCTCCATCAGCTGCTCTTTTTAATTTGTTTGCAAGCGTAAACATCTCACACGACTTTTGCCAATTCAGCTTTTTACAGACGTACAACTTATTTTCATCCATTACAATGACAGGCGGGGTGGTCCTCTAATCAGTGTGGTTTCCCCACGGCTGTTCACTCCTCTTTTTCTAACCCGACCCCATGAATCACCAATACACTTTACTCTCTATATCCTTACCTCTTCCGGTCCTGTTCGTTAAGTGAGGTCATACAGTGCTTGCCCTTTTGTGACTGGCTGGTTTCACTTGGGCTCCACCCCCACGGCAGCCTGTGCCAAGTCTCCACTTCTCCTCCCGGCCCTGGTGCAGTCCATCATCGATTCCATTGTCTATTCATCTCTAGGTGGGCACATAGGTTGCTTCCACCATTTGGCTCTTCTGAATAGTGAAACGGTGGCCCGTGGTGTATGTAAACATCCTTCTTCCTACCTCCAAATCCATCCTTCTCAATCTGACCAGTTGATGTCGAGTACCTCACGCACTCAAAACTGAACTGTTATTCAGTGGAGACCCACTCATAGGGAGGCTGCAAGACAGAGTTTCTGGGGCTCTGAGTCTTTAGGGGAAACCTCATTTTTCTCCCAAGGAGCAGGTGATGGTTTCGAACTGCTGATCTTGCGGTGAACCGCTGAAGGCATAACCCACCACTCCTTGAGGCTCTCCTGTCACTGTTCGGTGCTGTTGACTTAGCTTTGACTCAGAGCCGCCCTGTGTACAACAGAACGAAATACTGTCCAGCCTCGCAAAGGGCTCTTCTGCTGGAATCCGTGGTTGCAGTCACTGTGTCCGTCCATCTTGTCGAGGATTCTCGTTGCTACCCTTCACTAAGTTACTTTTCTTAGCTTTCATACATTCGTCCCAGTATTCTGGGCACTTCTAAGTGCGTGACCTGCCTCAGCTTGGTCCGTCCTCACCACCACCCTTTGAGAGCTGGATTATTATCTCCATTTTGCGGATGAAGAAGTGAAGCCACAGAAAGGTTTGAAAAAATTGCCATGGGCACAAGGTGAGTAAGCTACTGAGAGCTTCCAGTCTTCAGAAGGGCCTTCTTTGCATGTCCATAGACCCATCACCGAAATTGGTATGAAGATGGAAGCTATTCTCATGTGGAGGGATTGAAAGCATGAGTGGTCCCGGAGAATTACCAGGCAAGTATAAGCCCATCCCAGCATAGCCAGCTTGGGTCTGTCTGGCACCATCAAGCTGCCCCTAACCCGGGCTGGTATTCAGCTGCATATACCAGCACAGTCAGAATGGCAAGCATGGCTAGTGTCAGTGTGGTTGGTCACTGTGTCTTTCTGATGGTCCATGAGGCCGCGCTGACTGGTTTCGCATGTCTACTTGGACCAGTCAAGGTGTCCTCTCCGAGTGCCCAGGCCTCTGTTCTGATTGGTCACTGTGTCCACGGTGTTCCTTCCAACTCACCAGAGAGCCCAAGCTGATGGCGCGGTGCTCCGTGGTTCAATATGTAGATATCACTTCTTTCAGCAGGGAACCTTCCCACCGAGACCCACTGTCACCCAGCACAGCATTTTCCCTCAAGGTCAAGGCCTGGAGGGAGGTCTGTTCAAGTCAACTGTGAGGCACAAGGCGATGGATGTGGGCTCTTGTCGCTGCTGGATGTCCTACTTGGGGCCTGATGCGTCATCTCGCTCACCCTGACTCACAGCAATGTCATGGAGCTACGAAGGGGTTTTCACTAACGCTCACGGTAACCCTTCCTGTCCTTGCTGGGTTGTTGGCTAATGATGGCGATATGGGTTTCCGTGAAGCTTAAAATAATCATGTATTGATTCATTCTACAAATAGAGCGCCATGTCTATTCTCTGGCAGACGCTGGGAAGCAGCAATAAGCATGAAAATGGGGAGGATATCATCATCACCGTCTACATCATCCTCATTATCATCACCCAAATTAGAAGCAGAATCATTCGTATACATTTCTTCTATTGGGGGGAAAAATCCCAATTTGTTAGTTGAAGTCAGATGTCAGGTGCCACGATGCTCAGCATCCAGTTGGGAGAAACAGCCCCCATTCAAAGGGGGCCCCATCTCAATGAAAATGGGCTGTCCTCAAGTTGAGCGAGATCTCGGGGAGTCACTCGTGCCAGATGAAGGAAACGGGCTCACCTGCTTCTGCTTCAAACAAGACATGAGGCTAAGTCTTAGGCATGAAGATCAACCCTAATGACCACAACAAGAGAGCTCCTGGCTTCTCAGACTTGCATGTGTCTACAGATCAGTAAGCAATCTGGTTGAAATGCAGGTTCTGGATCTGATCGTCTGGGTGGGGTCCCAGGAGTCTGTTTCCGACAAGTTTCAGAGGATGCTTAGGCTGGTGGTCCAAGGATGAGGCTCTGGCTTGATTGGAAGACATGGGTTCACATTGCTCTCTTTGCCCTCCCTGCTACTGACGTGGAAGGGTCTTTGTTTAAAGTTTGCTTGTTTTTTAAAAAAATCACTTTATTGGGGGTGCTTACAGCTCTTTATCACAATCCACCCATCCATTCATCCATTGTGCCAAGCACATTTGTACATATATCGTCATTTTCAAAACATTTTCTTTCTACGTAAGCCTGTGGTATCAGCTTTTTCCTCTCTCCCTCATGACCCCTTGCTGATTTATAAACTATTATTTAGTTCATGTCTTACACTGACTGCTTTCACCCACTTTTGGATTGGTGGTGGTTTAACTTGCTCCATTGTAACATCTCAACTCTGCACCTTCCCATCACTGAGTTTACACACGTGCTCTGCATTGGAGGAGGCAGCCGGGAGAGGGGCCCAGGGCCGTGCCCACTGGTGATAATGTACCTATCAACCCAGGTTAGGTTGATGGGAGATCCATGCAGAGTAGACATAAATTGTGATGAGCAGATGAACTGAGAGGCCACAAAAAGAGAAACCACCCACGAACCCAATAAACCCAAACCAAACCCATGCCATCAAGTCGAAGGCGACTTGTGGAGACGCAGCAGGACAGGGGAGAGCTGCCCCTGGGGGTTTCCGTGGCTGTAACTCTCTGCTGGAGCAGAAAGCCTCATCTTTTCCCCAAGGAGTGGCTAGTGAATTTGAACTGCCAACCTCATGTAACCTACCATGTAACCTATTGTGCTACCAAGGCTCTTCGTGAACCCAATACTTGGAGAAAATTACTGCAAATATTCTGGGGTGTGTGCGTGCCTCTTTACATATTTCTTTACATCTTTCTATGTCCGTAATATGACGACAGAGCTTAAGTCTTATGGATCACACTCATCGGCTGGCTGCTGACTGGCTGATGAGATGACAGCGATGACTTCTTGGTTGCTACCCACACTCTTACATGTTGCTGCCCTGTCCCTAGGTACCGGGGTGACATACACAGTGCTATCGGGTAACATGTCTCTGGTGGAGTGCACCCCCCCGAGGGGCCGACTCCCCTACAACCTGACCCTGGACAGAGCAGCCCAGCGGCTGATGGGCCTGGGTCTGCACCATGTGCAGATCCATGCTGTCAGCACCACGCCTCTCCAGCACTGTCGAAGTCTGCCTCCCAGAGCCACTGGCTGGACAGCAGGCTCCCTCCCTAGGCATCCAACCACTTGGGACTCGGACAGGGCCTAGGGGGCAACATCTCAGTGGCTGCTGGCACCTCTGAGGAGCTGACCTTTCATGGTACAGGACTCAGTGCAAACGTCTCCCGTGAGGCGAAGAGACATGGAGGACCCTTCCGGGCTCACCACGAGGCGCCTCCTGCTGAAGGTAATTGGGGCTGGTGGACCCTCCATCCGCCCCCCAAGCTTTTCTCCCCTATCCTTTTTGACTTAGCACCTAGCAGCCTGCCAGCCAGGTGTTCTCCTTGTCTTGGACCCAAACATGACTCCTGACATCTAGTCTGGGCCACCATGTGAGACAACGCTCTCCTGCTATCTGTAAGGCTCTCAGTGGCCAGTCCCTCGGCCATGTAATGGCCTGTTCCTCCTTCTTAGACGGCTCAGAGTCTGAATTCAAAAAACACTCACTGCCATGCCGACTTATGGGGGCCCTGGAGGACAGGGTAGAAGTGCTCCTGTGAGTTTCTGAGACCGTTGCGGTTTCTGGGAGTGGAAGACTCCCTCTTTCTCCCAGGAAGCCACTGGTGCTTTCGAGCTGTCAACCTTGCAGGTTAGCAGCTCAGTGCATCAGCACTACACCAGCTCTGCTGACAGCCGTTCACCGTGGGTGACCCTGGTTGTACTTGAAATACTGGTGGCTTACCTACCTGCTTCACAGCCACACACCAGTTCCCCAGGTTGACAAACGGAAAGACGGGGGTCCAGAGGTCACCCAAACCGGACAGTTTCGCAAGCAACACATACTAGAGGAAGGAAAGAGAGGAGCTGGACAGGAACGGCACGCTCCCTGGCAGGGGTGCTGGCCAGGCCTGGCAGAGGACCGGAGCTGCCTCTTGTACGTGTTCCTGTGGGCTCCTGAGGCCCCCTGCTGGGGCCTGGGGTCTCTCCAGCTGGCCACATCCCTCCAGTGGTTCTCTGGAGTCCCAGCCAGCCACCCCCCTCTACAGGAGTTTTCTTATTCTCCCTCTCAGGGCCCCCAGACCCACATCTGGCCTGAAGAAACCCATCCCTTGGGATGCTGCCAGGGGGTGTGGAAATGCAGCCTGTGTTCTCTATTTCCTCTTGGCTTCTCCCCTCTCTCTCCCCTGCCATACAGAGATGCCTCTTTCAAGGACTCCGGTAAAGAACTTGTCTGCGGGGCCCCTTCAACCTCATAGAACACACGTGCGTGCTCTCTGAGTGTCCCTGATGAAAACACCCCTCTAGGCTTGCCAGGACAGTGATACTGAGCGCCCCTGAGTCCCGTGGCAGGATAAGGGGGGGGGGGGGGCGGGGCGGGTAAAATCCAAACCAAACAGCGGTCCTGGCGTCTGCATGCGTCAGCAGCTCTTGGCAAAGAGCTCTTCTTGTCTCTCCTTCCCCACCTCCATTCTTTTCCATGCTCTTTGGGCACACGCGGGTGTTTAAAGGTCCACGGGATTCGTGCTTCCATACACAGTGACAAGAACTCTCTGGGCACTGGTTCTCCACCTTCCTCACGCTGCCACCCTTTCAGACAGTTCCTTGTGTGGTGGTGACCGCGCCCCCCTCCCC
>PVJH01043885.1:0-13346 GCA_004026705.1 Nesogale talazaci | reverse complement strand
TCCCTGCGACTTCTGTTTCCATCCCTCCTCCTTCCCTGACCCTCCATCCTGGGATAAAGGCTTAAACACTTCCTTTCGATCTGATGGCTTGATTATTCTAACTCCAGGTGTGTCCAGTTACAGCCCTGAAGTGACGGAGGGCCCTAGTCTTGGGGTTTCGTCCGTCTCGCTCCAACCAGTAGGTTGGGCATTTTTGAGGCTATCTACATGTCTCTCCCACTCTGTTCAAAGCCTTCAAATGTGATCCTTTTTGGAACCATTGGTAGTGGTAGTCAGGCACCTTCTAACTCTTCACATCTCAGGGAGGTAGGGACTGATATGTGGGTGCTTCACCAGCCCATTGGATTGAACCAACGTCTCTCTCAGTTTTCATCACTACTTGCTTCTCACCAAAGCTGGATGTAGAGTCTTGTCTTTGTGAACTACATTGTGCCATGTGACCTTGGGGTCCCCCAGGACAATATCCCTGGTACCCCGGGCCCAGCGACTCTGTCCCTCGGGGTGTTTGATTATTCTAAGAAGTGTTCATATCATTGCCGCCTTGTGTCCTGACCACACTTGTGTACATCTTTGCAACAAGACTAAGCAGCCAGGTACAAAGGATAGGTGTCCTCATTCCCACTCCCCTGCCCCTCTGGAATCCATTCTTTGGAGAATGCTTCCAAGCTGCTGTAGACTGAGAAGCAAATATTCAAGTTTACCTGACTTGCCTATAAAACAGGAAGAGAAAGACAGGGCGCGTTCTCTGGGTCCTGTTGGGGCAGGGGCCTGAGACTTCCAGGCTGGCTTTTTCCGAGCCATTTCCACCACACTCTGGCTTTTTTACTGACTCCTCGGCTGGGGATCTGTGCCAGGATGAGGACTGTCTGCTTTTATACCCAGCAATTCTGTCTCGTGGTATCTTCTGCAGCCTCTGCATGTTCTCCACATTCAGTTACCTGGAGGAGCCAGCGTCCTCAGGAGCACTGTCTTTTAGCCAACAGGAGTCTTTTGGCCGGGGGTAGAGTCATTAGAATTGCAGTGGCTAAATGTTTTGACTCAGGAAATGGCAGAATCCACCTGGCCAAGGGGAGGGGCAGAACCAGCTGACTGCTGGGCATCTTATCCCCCGGACTCTCCTGTTGTCCCTAAACGCACCACCTCTCTTCTCCGGGGTGACCAGGCCCGTTTCTAAGCACCTCTGCTATCTGGCTTCACTCCCCCTCTGTCAGAATACTCTTTATGTAGCACTCCCTGAGAAACACCAGCCCCTTGCCTTTGAGTGGATTGTGATGCAGGGCCACCCTTTATGTGTCTGATAGGACTGTCTTCTGTGGGGTTTTCGAAGGCCATGATCATTCCGAAGTGGCTCACCAGGTCTTTCTTCTAAGGCACCTCTGGGGAGATTCAAATGGCCGGAACTTCCCCCACCTCTACTTCTAAGCTGAATCACCTCTGCCCCCCACCCCCACACTTGAGGTGAGGCCCTACAGGTGCTCCATCCACCCACATTCTCTCCTACCACTCCCATTCTTGCTCCGAAGTCCCAGGACATATCATGTCTCTGTGACATTGTTTCCTGCGCTCACATTCATTGGCACTCCTGGAGCAGAGCTGCTCATCTTCGCCTGCATATTGGAATTCTGGGAGTGTTCCTAAAAGGCTGTTGCCCAGGCAGGACCCCAAGCCCAGGCCATCAGACCACAGTGGCGTGTAGCATGTTTTCAACTTTCTAGTTTGACATCCTTGTAGGCTCACCCACACTGGCAAAAATAGTACCAAGGGCACCCTTCCACCTTTCTACCCCATCTTCATCCTCTGTGTTAACAAGTTGGCATCATTATATAGCAGCACTCTCTTGGCCAGGAAGTTGGCGTGGATGCAGCATTCCCCCCCCCCCCCGCCCCGCCCTGAAGCAGGCTCATTCAGATGTCCCAGTTTTATGTGTGTTGTTCTCTGTGCCTGTGTGTGTGACTGACCAGAACAACTCAAAGCCAGCTGCCTGCCTTCAAATCGATTCCAGCTCAAACGTCTGGCCGCTCTGGCTGGGCAGGAGTCAGACTGTGCGCTCTCGAGTGTTATTTATTGCTGGTTCCCCAGGACCTTTCTTCTGAGGCACCTCTCGGTGGCTTTGAACCACCAACCCCTCCGCCAGCATCTGAACACGTAACACACAGCCTCTGCCACCCAGGGACTCGTGTGCAGTGTGATCATGTGTGTGGATGCATGATGTCCTCACCACAGTCGCCACCAGGGACCCTAATGCCACCTTTGGAGAGAGGAGTGTTTTAAAGCTTCTGGGTGATCGCAAGCTGTGTCACAAGGACCGAGAACTCTGGTTTTGGTGCGCTAAGCTCCATGCGTATCCCCACCATGCCCTGCCATGGATGTCTGCAGTACACATCCTGAATCCAAACTCCTCCAACCCCCAGCCACGGGCGTTCCCTGGGGCTGGATCTTGGACCCAGGCCCCCTGAGATGGGGTGGCAGGATAGTGGCAGAGATTGGCATCCCTACTCCGGGCTGTGCCGTGTGTGTGCACAGGCGGCTATTTCCAGGGCTGGGGAATGCATTTGAAAATAGACCCAACAATGTGACAGTTTTCTGCTGCGATTTTTTCTTCCACGAACAGAATGTTCAGCATTCTCTTTCTCTCCTTGTGCATGACTGCAAGTGAGGGATGCTTTGGCTGGAATGCTGGCTTCGAGGGACCGCAGTCTCCTGCAAACGGTGTGAGCAGCGAGACTTCCAGGCTGGGGCCTGCAGACCTGCGGCGGCAGCCAGAGAGAGTGTGCGCGCGCGCGCACGTGTGTGTGTGTGTGTGTGTGTGTGTGTGTGTGTGTGGGTGTGTGTGTGTGTGTGAGAGAGAGAGAGAAAGAGAACTTGCATCTGTGTCTGAAGATCAGGCCAGGAAACAAAAGCAACCACAGACAGACAGATGGCATTCCTCATGCCTGCACTTGTCCCTCCCTAGAGTTTCGTGACAGTTCTCATCTGGAGGACCCCTGGGTGGTACAAGCAGTTAGCCCACTCAGCTTCTGAGCCAGAGGCAGGAGGCTCACCTGAATGCAAAGATGCCCTGGGAGAAAGGTCTGATGATCTACTTTGTGAACACCAGCCATTGCATACACTATGGGGGATAGTTTTACTATAATGTGTATGGGGTGCGTGAGCAGACTCATTCACCCACCACTGCTTTTGCTTGTGTGTGTGTGATTTTTAAAATGTTGAGGTGTAGCTGAGCCCATTGCTACAGGGGCTCAGAAGGGCCAAGAAGCCTTCCCTCCTGTGGCACACTTTCTCTCAGACTTTGTCTCTTGATCAGTCTAATGTAAGCTGGATCTCCTTCAGGCCATCAGCCAGGAGGCTTAGGAGCATGGAACCTGTGGCTAGCGGTGGACTGGCTGTGGAAGGACATTGGCGTTCAGCTTGGGGTGCAGGAGTCGTGAGGTAGTGAGGTACTTTTGCATTCCTTTGAGACACCTCTATGACCTCAAGGAGGGGGCAGGAAGGTCTCGTTATTGTCATTCCTGTATTTCCCAGGAGTGATTAATCTGAAGACCTTCCTTCTTCCCTTTGTTGAAGGAGCATGTGTGAAGCACCCACTCTGCCAGGTGTCAAGGTGGTTCTAGAAGTGCAGGGCTGACACGTCCAGGGACTCTTGCGATTATGTGTTTGCCCTGATAGACACAGGGAGGGGGTGGATGATAGATGGACCAATCATAGATCACAGAAAATGATAGCTAGATGGTGGTGAGTGATGGACCAATGATAGACAATCGATCCATCAATGGACTGCTCAACAGATAGATAAACAGATGACAGACAGGTGACCAGGTGGATGCATGCATGCTGGACGGATGGCTGATAGATAGGATGAAGGATCATAGAAGATAGATAGATGGATATATGCTATATGGATGGTTGATAGATTATGGAAGACAGAGATGACAGACAAGTGAATAGGTAGATAGAAGAGAGATGGATGAATCCGTTATGGATAGAATGCATAGATAACAGAAAGATCATAGAAGATGATAGATGTGTTAGTTCAGGTAGAGTAGAGAAACAAATTCATAAACATGCATATGGATATAAGGGAAAGGTTTATATGCAAGAGGACTAGAACATTGAGATAGCATTCCAAGCCAATCCAGTCCAAGCCCACAAGTCTGATATTAGCCCATATTTCTGATACCAGTCTATAACATCTTCAGATTCACCAAGCACATGCAATGACCCCAGGACAATCATAGACCAATGGGTGCAGAGTCTTGTATATCCATGGGAGTAGAAGTATCTCCGCATTGGCAGGGGTCTTTCTGTAGTTTCTCAAGTATCTCAACACTGGCAGGTGTCCCTATGTGGCTTTTCCAGCTTTAGAGGTCTGGTTCCATCAGTGTAAGCCCATGTGGCTTATCCTCCGGCTTCCCCAGTTTCCAGGACTCAGGATCTATCAGCATGCTGCTCTGTTGTCTTGTCAGCTGGAAAATTTCCAACAGACTGGGTCATAAGCCTCTCAGCTCCAATATTGCTAGATTTCCCAGGATTCTCAGGAGAAAGCCATGCCTACACAGAGGTCTCATTGGCTATCTTCAGATTGATAGGCTAGACTCCACCCCTACATTCCTAATTCTGAAATTGACACAAGAATGCATGACTGCCACAACAGGTATATGATGGATAGGTGACATATTGTAGAAGATAGATAGATCTTTAGATAGGTAGGTAGATAGATAAACAGACAAGTGAATATGTGGATGGCTGATAGATAGAATAAAAGATAATAGAAATATCCCAGAAAACAGATAGATATATGATGGATGGCGGATAGATTGTAGGAAAGTAGATTGTTGATAAAGAGATGGCATACAAGTAAATATATGGATAGATGATAGATGGAAGAATCAGTTATGGACAGAATGCCTAGATAACAGAAATACCATAGAAGATAGATAGGTATATGATGGGTGGATGGGTGACATACTGTAGAAGAGAGATAGATCTATGGATAGGTAGATAGATAACAGACAAGTCAATAGATAGGTGATAGATGGATGGTTGATAGATAGAATGAAAGATAATAGAAATATCATGGAAGATAGATAGGTAGAAGATTGATTGATAGATGGATGGGTGTCAGATTTTAGAAGATAGATAGATGATAGAGAGATGACATACAAGTGAATAGATACATGGATGATAGATGGATAGGTAGGTGATAGATAGAATAGAATAGAATGAAAAACCATAAGAAGACAGACTGTCAGGCAGATAGATGGTGTACAGTTGACAATAATTCATGGTGACTACATGTACAATGAAACGAGCTATCACCCAGCCCGGTCTGTTGTCACACTCGCCATCTCAGCCACAGTTGAGTCCGCCCATCATTCTGGCTATAAGGCATATGTCTCACCAGAGCCTCTTTCAGCCTTGTTGGCTCTCTGTGATGCCCCCTCTCAGTGGGTCCCCTCTCTGATGGCAGGCCCAAAGCAAGCAGTTTAGACATTGTTCCATTGTGGCCCTAAAGATTTTCATCGCTTGATGTCTTACGTTGTTTTCCAGCCTTTTCTTCTTAGTTCATCTTTGACCGGCTTCTCCACCAAAGCCTGTCTACCATGGGCGTCCCTGACTTGGTGACAATGGTGACAATACTGATGGCCAAGCTCCCAGAGTCACAACATGTTGCTTTATCATAATGATTTGCTTATTGGCCCCACCCCTGTCCCACCCCCACTTTGGGTTGGGAAGTGGATTCAATTTGGACAGAGGGGTGGTTGTTGATCATTTTGATTCACCCCACTTCCCTCTGTGTGCCCTAATTCCCAGGGAAATGCAAGTTCACAACAACCCAAAGTCAGAAGCCTCATTTCTTTTCCCTCATGCCCCCAAGGAAGTGTTTTCTGTCTCAGCTGAGACACTCATTACCCAGAGAGAGGCATTTGTCAGAAACTCATCAAGGTGCCCACTAAGGACCTGTACATTTCACCGTGTGGACATTTCACCTTAAAAATGAAGAAGGGGATGAAAAAAACCTGTCCCTGAGCAGGTGGGAAAGGGAAGGAATGGGGGAGAGAGACTTGGGGAAAGACAAGGCAGAGCAAGAACCAGACCCTAGTATGGGCTCATTTAAACCATCTCAGATGTTGCTGTCCATTAAGCCGAGTGTACACACGGCCCCAAAACTTGGTGCTCAGAAGTGCAGATATGGCCGCCGACAGACCTGATCAGCCTTGGCCTACGTCTGCCTGATTCTGTTTCTAGGATATTCCTCTCACAACCCATACTGGCCATCCTGTCCACATCTCCAGGATTTCTTCTGGACTAAATCAGCTGTTTTCATCTCTCTCTCTCTCTCTCTCTCTCTCTCTCTCTCTTTCTCTCTCCTGCTTCCCTGCTTGGTCTGCTTTGGGAAATTTAATCCCGCTATGTGTGTGAAGAGTGTGTGCAGAGGTCAGGGCTGTGTCTCACCCAAGATGAGCGTCCAGTGACCAATCACTGCCGTGTTGCTGGTGGAGGTCATGCTATTGGTTGCTCTTCCCAGACCTCCATGCCCTTGGGCTGAGACTGTCTGGGGGCTGAGTCGGTGTCCTTATTCTAATCTCCCTGCCATGGGGTCAGGGCACCCCAATAGAACTGCCCCCCCAACCGAGTTTCCAGAAATGGTAACTTTTTATAGGAGTACAAAGCTCCATCTGTCTCCCTTATAGTGCCTGGTGGTTTTGAACTCTGGACCTTGCAGATAGCAGCTCAATCGATAACCAGTACACCACCAGCGCGCATCTGACCCATGCTAAGTCTGGGCTCCTCATGGGGTTCACAGCAGCTGTGATGTTCAGAAGGGAGATCACCAGGCCTTGCTTCTGAGACACCCGGGATGGGTTAGGAGCACTGCGTTCCCCCATCTGTGCCTCCAGGGCTTCTCTGACACCAGCCGTGCTCATGGGGTTGTTAAGTTGTCTTTGCTGCGAGTCCTCTGTTGTGCAGAGGAGAAGTGCTTCGTGAGCTTTAGTTTTTAACCTTTTTCCGGTGAATCAAGTAGGGCTTTCAAATACCCCATCATCATTTTTGCAGGCCGCCACTTAGACAACTTCTCAACCTTCCCCGTGGCTTGCCCTGTCCCTGACACCCATCAGTCTCCCCATCATTGTAGTATATTGCTTCCTCTCCTTCACCCAAGTGAACTGTGTACCTTCTAGTCTGTTCCTTCCCCATTCCCCACCTATCCCCACCCCTCAAAATCTGTTTCTTAGGGCATGCATGAAAACCTTTCCTAATTCTCCCTCTCCTCGTTTTCATTTCAGTGCTCTTGTACAACATGCCTCCTTTGGGGATAGTTGCATTTCACTGGGCACACACCTGCTCTCTACTCCCGAGCCCACTCTGACTCAGGGCAACCCTGCCTTACAAGGCAGGGTAGAATTGCCCCTGTGATGGCCTGTCCTGGACAGTCACTATTTTTGCCAGTAGAAAGTCCTGTTTTCCTCCCAAGAGAGCTGCTTGCTGATGATGGTTTTGAACTGCCAACCTCACAGCTTACAGCCCAGTGCATTGCCACCCTGCCATCATGGCTCTTGAGGCATTTGTTTCACAGTTTCGCCATCCTTCATTCAGTAGCGATGTGTGTTCCATCATGTGCCTGGCTTGCAGTGTCTTTCTCCATTCCCTTAGGGATGGGCTTTGAGGGGCTTCTGTCTTCTTGCCATTGTGAAAAGTGCTGGGATGAACCAGGGGAGGGGTCTCGGGCCTATAACCTTGGGCAAACGGATTGCCAGACCTGCTTCCTGAGGTGCCTGTGAGTGAGTTCGAGTGGAACCCATCTGCTGGTAGCTGAGGTGTAATTTCCAGGCTAGCTCAAAGCTCACACTGTGAGAACCCTGACAGCAGTTTTAAGAGAGCTCTGGAAGATTCCAGAAAACCCTGTGTTTGCACCACCAACAACCAGGGGTCTATGGGGATGGATGGCCCAGGATTGTCAAAGGAAGGGTGTTCAGTCTCTCTCAAGTCCCCAGACCTTAAAAAAAGCCCTCCCTCAGCCCAGCCATGGGAAAGGAGGGTATACTTTCAGAATTCATGGCCCTTCTAGATGTCCCGTGGGCACCCACTGGTGGGCAGAGTCTTATGATGTCATTTTTGAAGTAACACTTAACCCAAGACAGTTACACAGAGCCTGAGTCCTGCCCACTGTGGCTGCCCCAGGGCAGGGCCACCCTGCTCATTAGGCCTGTATCTGTCCCCACCAGCCACTGGCAGATGGTGCTAGCTAATCCCCGGGGGCCCCAGGCGGGTGAGCAGACCCAGGCTGGGCTGTTAGACCCATTGTGGCAGCGGGCTCAGAGACCCAGGATTGGTTTGTCATTGTGCCGAGGGCTCCCCCCGAGCCTGGCCTCCCCTGTTGGGCAGGCTGGGAGGGTGGTTCTGCCTCACTAGTCCCGTCAAAA
This sequence comes from Nesogale talazaci, assembly GCA_004026705.1. Taxonomy (NCBI): domain Eukaryota; kingdom Metazoa; phylum Chordata; class Mammalia; order Afrosoricida; family Tenrecidae; genus Nesogale; species Nesogale talazaci. Next base: position 4,923 of record PVJH01043885.1, on the reverse strand, counting down.
GGACAAATGCTGGACTGGGGTTCCTGCCAGACACCCAGGGTGGCAGCTCCATAAGGCCCTTCCAGTGTCACTGGGGGTTTCTAGCCTGGGCTGTCTGAGAGTTCACAGTAGCCTGGGCTGGGGAGACAGGTGTGGGGAGGCCCCTCAGCCTTGACAATAGCACCTTGACCTTCCACGCCAGCCCCATCCCAGCCTGTTGCTGAGTCCATGGTTGCTTCCTCCTTGGTCTATCTGCAGGCATGTACCGTGGCAGTGGTTGTATCAATCCACCTCCTGGAAGATTTCCCCAGATTGTGTCCTGGCAGGCTGTCCTCTCGAGACTGGTCTTCGCAGAGGGCCCGGGCAGCACAAGAGAGAGCAATTCTCCCCAGCTTCCTTTCCCACGAGTCATCTGATCAGGAGATCTTCCAGGTGGCTGTGCCCACTCTTTGGCTGTCCACGGAGTTGTGACCGGCCATCAGCGTGGCAGTTCTAGCTGCCTGTTCTCCAGCATGCATGTGTGTGGCGTTCTATTCTCTCCACTCCTGGTCTCAGTGCTGGAGTTACCAGCACTGGTGTCAGCCCGGCACAGGAGGAGACAGACCCAGGGCGCTCGAGAGGCCTGGCTGAGGCCTGTGAGGCCCACACTGAGCTCCCCTTTGGACCACGCAGCCAGATTCTACCCGACTCTGGATTCTGCCTTGTTTGTTTCTGTTGTTTTTGCTGCAACCGTGGGCACCAACAGGAGTCCTGGCAGCATAGTGGTTATGAGAGGTTGCAAGATGAGCCGTTCGAAGCCACCAGCTGCTCCTACGGAGACAGTCGGAGCTTTCTATTCCCTTAAAGAGCTGTAGGGTCTTAAACTCACAGGAGCAGTGCTACGTGGTCCTATAGGGTGGCGATGGGGCAGAATTAACTCGAGGGCAGTGAGTTGTTTTTCAGTTTTGTTTTGTCTTGTGCAGCAGCAGCCAGAACGTGGCATCCCCAATCTGAGCAATGGATGAATGATGATGGAGGGTCTAAGATGCCCAGACTCCCCCCGGGTCATAGCATGCACTTTGGGGGGACAGGGCCATTCCCTACATAGCATTGGGTCAGAGCACTGGCTGTCACTTGCTGGGTCAACTCCAGCCTCCTCTATAAGTGACCACGGCCCGTTCTTCCGGACAGACCCTCCTGGGTTGGGCGCACAACTACACTTGTTGACTCGTTCTTCTAGTCTCCTTCCTCCTGGTTCTCGGTTCCCACGTGGGGATGGAAGCAGCCTGTCTTTCCTGCCCCCTTCTCCCTTCCCCCTGCTTCTTCTCCACTCCCCCGCCCTTTTCAGCTGCTTCACACACATCAAAGACGAAACCCCGTATCCAAACTGTGAGCCCAACTGTCTCTGCGGCTGTAAGTCTCCCGACAGCAGCGCATCACTAGCGCTTTGACGGTGGCAGGAGCGGCTGCCACAGCATCCAGCAGACCCTCCCAGGTTGAATCAAGACCCTGAAGATACCTCTCCTGGGTGAGCGGGGTGTTGGGCACAGTGCTTCAGCCCCACCCTCTCACGCCCATCCCCGTGTCTTCATCTTGCACCAAGGGGCACCTTTGTGGGGGGGGGGCGGGTGGCAGAGGGGCGTGCCAGGCTGATGCTGGCAGCTGGGCACCCCTGTGGAGAGGTGGGTGGCATGAGACTCTCAGTCCCCCAGCCAGCTGTCAGAGTGGCAGGCGCCTGGGGCTGCAACTAAAGGCAGGGCCAACCTTGTAGAAGAAACCAGAGTCCAAATTTCGGTTCACAGGAGCCCTGGGGGCATAGTGGTGACTCGGTAGACTGATGGCCTCAAGGCCAGAAGTTCGTAACTACTCGGTGGCGGGGATTTAATTCCATCTGGAGAGTCTGCGGTCAGAGAACATGTCTTCCAGGGTGCCAAGTGCAGCTCGCATGGGCTGTTTGACCTTGGGAGCGTGACTTAGCCTCTCTGGACCTCAGCTCCCTTGCCTGCAACGTGCGGCCAGCGACAGCGCCTCCTCCGGGGCGGGTATGGTGGTCACAGTGGTCCACCTGCACATGCTGCAGGAGCCGTGGTCGTTGCCATTACTCTCAGGAGCCTGGTTCTCTGCAGCCTCTCTGTCCCACTTCCATCAGGGGCGGTCCGGTTGATTCCACCCCAAACATGCAGCGGGTTCAAGGCCAGGATCTTCTGGAAGTAGATCAATGGGCTTCATGCCCCAAAGATACTTTGCGCTGCCTGATGTTTCACTAGTGGCCCAGCACTAACTATCTGTGTCCACTTAGAAGAAATGCTTAGTGAGGCAGTCAGAGGGACGGCAGGAGGGCAGGGGGCTCTAGACTCTCAGGGCGAAGTGGGGCGAGAAAGTGGGGGAAAGTCTGTCCTCTAGACTTCTTCCTGGGTTCAGCGGTGGCCCCTACAACTCCCAAACCCCATTTGAATCTACGCTGTGTGCCATCAGACTTCTGAAGGTGGAAAGCTACAGCCCAGAGAGGTGCAGCGGTCCATCCAACATCACACAGTAAGCTTGCAGCAGAGTCGAAGATGGGTGCCCTTGACTGCTAACTGTCATGGGAGGGGTTTGAACTCATCAGAGGTGCCCTACAAGAAAGGCCTGGAGAGCTCCTTACACAAAACCAACCCCTGGACATCCATCCACCCCCAGAACATGGGTCTTACCCGACGCCCATGGGCCTGACATCAACCTTGAATGCAACTCAGCTTTCTTTCCCTGAGAAGCAGAGCAGGTGGTGGTGACAGCAGTGGGAAGACCAAGCTCAGAGAGGGGAAGCAACTTGCCCAAAGTCACACAGCAAATGAGTGGCCGAGCTGGGAGGAGAACCCAGGCCTGCCGGCTCCTCCTCTTCCTACCCGTCATGCCACCTGCTCCCCTCATTAGCAGGGTGAGTGGGTCCCTCCTATAGATGGGCATCTGCTGGTGCCATCTGCGGCGATGTCAGCCTGGGGTCCCCAGGGGAAGGCACTGGACTGGGCACCACTCCAGAGGAAAACAGTCTGCGCCCGCCCACCCCCAGGCTGCATGGAAGGCAGTGCAGACAGGGCTCATCTGCTCCCTCCTAGGACTTAAAAACATAAACCCAGCATGGCTGCCAGCCAGGCAGATACCCGAGTTGTCAGGGGGCCTTAGAAGGTCAGGCAGTGTGTGTGTGTGTGTGCTGGGTGGTACCAGGGGCTTTTCCCCATCTGTGCCTGGGATCCAGAAAGCTTCACCGAGGTGGAGGTGACTGGGGAGTCCAGATTCTAGGTCAGGCCTGGTTTTGCTGCCATGCACGGATGTGGCCCTTGGTCTCTGTCCTGTCCCACCCCGGCTCCCAATTCCAGCCATATGGAGCTTCCTGGGTGCCAGTCTCTCAATGCTCTAACTCTGGGACCCATTGGACACCCAGCTGCCTCCTCAATGTCTTCCACACCCCCAACCCCCATGCACAAGTCTGCTTACCTGTCAGGCCCACCTGGGGGGTCTAAGTTGGCCCTTTTCCCTGCCAAGGGCCATTTGGGTCTTTATAACATCTTTCTCGGGCCTTCCTGGCTAAGTATTTAGTGAACTCACTCCTTAGGTGATACATCGATGTCACAATTGACTTGATGGCCGTGAGACTATGATGGTGGGAACAGCTGGTGTTGGTTTATTCCATGGGCCTTCTATGGCCCATGAGAGGAGCCCTGCTGGGGTCTTGGTTACAGGTTGGACTGCTAGCCCCAAGGTCAGCAGTTTGAAGCCACCAGCTGCTCCTGAGAATGACAAGGCTCTCTATTCCCATGAAGAGTTATAGCCTCATAAACCCCAGGGATGGTTCTACCCTGTCCCACAGGCTTACTTAATGAGTTGACATCAGCTCGATGGCCGGGAGTTTGGTTTGGGTTTACGTGGGCCCTGGATTGTGCCAGCCCCTATCAGCTCGGGGCTGGGCTCTGTGCCCTGTGTTTGTCATGTTGCTCTGGAGGCGTATGCTCACAGAGACCCCACGGGTCAGAAAGCAGCCGCAGGGGGATTTCAAGGCCATGGTCCCCGGCAGACATCACCAGGCCTGTCTTCTCAGGTGCTTCCAAGGCCCCAGACTTTCATCCAATAGTAAAGCACTGACTGCGCAAGGGCTGCGACATGCTGAGGACCTGAATTTTGTGTAAACCCCAAATCCATTTGCCGAGTTTGCCCCTCCCCCGGGGGATGAAAGCACCACTGGATCCCTGCTGACCAGCAAGCAGGGGTGAGAAAGTCTTGCCCTCAGGCCAAGCGCCTTAGAAAGTGGATGATTCATCCAGTCCAGGGAGGGGCCATCTCAGAGGGGCTTGGCCGTGTCCCTGATGGACAGTCCTGGGGGTACTATCCTGCCCCGAGCACCCGGGTCAGAAAGCCCTGGACCCAGCTCGTAAGCTCTTCTCTGTCACATAATGGATGTGTCCCAATCACGGCCCCATTCCTGCTTCTGTCATCCCTCCTGTAACTACGATGCATCGATGTGCACCAGTCACGAAGCTGTGACAGCCGCTTTTGGGTCCCACGCCTATGCGACTGTGAATCCAGGGACACCCTTGTAGCTTCGCATTAGTGACCTCGGGCCTCCAGAGGACGTGTGTCTGTCTTTTCCTTGCCTCTGCCTGTGTAATGATCAATATTCTCCTTGGATTCTATTGTGTACCCTGACACAGGGCTTAAGTGTTCACGGAGGGGCTGGATAAAGATTTTTTGCGTGAATGACTGTTTGCTAGTAGACTTAGGGCCTGCGGGAGGGACTGGCCAGGCTTCTGGAGGTCATCGGAGTGTCCCCACCTCATCTGATAGGTGGCACTGTCCCTTCCCGTGTCCACTCACTGGCCTGCATTGCCTGGGGCTAAGCTGCTGGGCCACAGATGGATGATGAAGACCTTTCCCAGCCCGTGACGGGAAGAGGTGGCAGCCCAGAGGGCCTCAGACAGAGGAGCTGCTCCC
>PVJH01043884.1:0-13339 GCA_004026705.1 Nesogale talazaci | reverse complement strand
GTCACTCAATCCACAAGGGGGTTGTGACCCACAGGTTGAGAATGGCTGCTATAAGACAAAAGAAAATGGTGGTAGGGGTTAGGACAGATAGGATTGGGGAGAACTGAACAGGAGTGTGTGTGCTTGAATGTGTTCACATATGACCAGATGCATGAGAAGAGATTCTGGTGCACTTATGGTGCCTATAGGTGAGAATCACCGATTTTCAGAATCCCTGTAGCATCATTTGGTTCTGCTTAGGTTATTACATATTTTCATACACAAATTGAATAATAGTCACTTTTGCCCAGAAGCATGAAAGGAAGTACTGTTTCAAATTAACCTTGTCTCTAAAGGAAAACCTGTGTGCGTGACTCAGCAAGTTGCAAAGTGACTTCTCTCAAGCACCTGCTCTAATCTGACCACATTCACTAAAAACAACCCTGTATCTTCAGAAGCACAGGTTGATGGAGAAAGGGAAGCAGTCGGGTCCTCAGGGTAATACCTGGAGTGAGATGGTGACTTCCTGGGCAGCTGACCCCCAGCAAGGGTGAGAGACCCTGGCCAACTGCCCACATGTTCTATGTTGAAAGGGGTTATACAGTGGTCGTCCTCATCATCCATCCATTCATTCGTAGTTTGCGGGCACTGACAGTAAACCAGAACTTGAATTCTAAAAAAAGAAAAATATGATGAAGGAATATCTGTAACTGCCAAATGAATGAATGAATGAGGGACCAACACAGAGCACAATCACAGAACTCTGTTGGTGGTGTTTGCCCTTGTGTTGATTCTGACTCACGTTGACCCGAGAGGTACAGAATGCAGCTGCTCCATGGGCTTCTCAAAGTTGGCGTTTTTTTCCCAAAAGCTGATTGTCATGCTATGTCTGCATGTGTTCAAACCACCAATCTGTTGGCTAGTAATCAAGCTTTTAACCATCTGTGGCCATGAGGGAGCCCCACCCCTACAAGGAACACAATTTTAAATGGGGTAGCTAGGGAAGTCTTCTCTGAGAAGATAAACTGTCAACAGAGTCTTGAATGAAGGGAAGGAAAAGTTATCTGGGGGCAAAATGTGTAGGCAGAGGAAATTCAAAGTGCCTAGGTCCTCTGGCCAAAGCAAGTGGAGCATTTTCCGATACTGAGTGCCAGCCATGGCACCTCGTGCCACTTGCAGGGCAGCCTTGGATAGAAATGGCCAAGGAGAAGAGAGTGGAGGAAGTGAAGTCTCTAAGGTAGAATTGATCCAGATCCTCTAGAGACATGAAGTCCATGGTCAAAGATTCCGGATTCATTCTTCTTGTGGTGTAAAGTCTCTGGAGGTGTTGAGGAAGTGAACGCTTATTATGCAGTAGTTATAGAGTTTTAGTTTTATGTACATCACCTCATGGAAAATCAAAATTCTATACTTGTTGTCATCCATTCCATTCTGGTTCACAGTGACAGAGAAGAACTGCTGTAAATCTTTACAGGAGTAGAACGTCCCACATTTCCTGGGAGAGGAACTATCGGTTTAGAACTGGTGACCTTGAAGTTAACAGCCTGATTCATAACCGATTCATGCCACCGGGGAAGAATCATTCATTCAGAGCTTCCTAATAGGAAAGGATAGAACTGCTTCTGTTTTGTTTCCAAAACTATAACTCTTTATGGGAGTAGAAAGCTTCATCTTTCTTCAAAGTCTTTGCAACTCCTACCAAGTGACTGGGAGGGACTCTGTAGATGGGATGTGGTTCCGCTTTTCCTGACCTGGGTAAGAGAAGGTGGAGAAACGGGCTGATAAGATGATTCCATTTTGAGTGGTTTTTAACATAGCTGTGATTGTAAAATGTTGGAACTAGCACATGTAGATCAGTCAATTTTGCCATTCTTTCTGGGTCTACAATGAGCCATGCAGAACCGGTAAAGGGATCTTGTAATGATGAGGAAAGAAGTACCAGGAGTAAAGCATGTTCTCAGAACCTTGGGATCCATGAGACAGATAGCTGTGACACCACAAGAGCAGTACAAATAGCAGAGCTAGGAGTAGCATACACAATAGTACTGGACTTCCTGGCCTACAAAGTGAATGAAGCTGCAAAGTTCACCCTAGTGTGGCGCTCCTAGGTTCTTAATCATGGAAGCTAAGTTTGATGATGCACTAAGCCAGAGCTGAGTATCTTCAGATGGCGTTTTATGACAGAGTTGCATTTCCTTTGGGCATTTATCAGCAGCCCCCAAAGAGCTTTGTAACATGACCAAAGCATGACAAAGACCAAATGGTCGTTTTGCTGAAAGGCCAAGGACCAAGGAGAGACCTGCCTGTGAGGACAACTGGAAAGTGGTTGTGACCAGAGAAATTGTGTACTGAGAATAAATGATTCTGAACTCTAGCTTGCTAACTGCCCTAATAATGTTTATGGTTAGTGAGTTTTGTGTGGCCATTGCAAGGAATTACTCTACTCAGGTAAGTAGTGGAGAGTATCCTGGAAAGGAAGATTAGTGTCAGAATCGATAAAAAAAACATTTGGGGGTATAGGGATATCTTGACACCGCCTCATGGAAATTGACTTTGGGCTGATGGTGATTCTAATTCTTCTTCCTTGAGAAGCCATTTTATAGATCCTCAGAAATTTCTGTGTGTTTGAATACCAGTCTCTTGCATATGAGTCCCTCGTGAACTTGCAAATCTAATCCTTAACTTATGGATTGAGTGATTCCAATGACTTGTATTCATGGTACCTGGAATCATAATCCTAATAACATATTCCAGGAACTGAACTTAGTTGAATATATAATAAGGCAGGATTACCCACTGTTTAGAAGTCTTGGTGACATAATGGAGGAGAAAGTTCAATATATTTGAGCCTTTCAGTGGCATCATAGCAGTCACATCCTAATAAAAAAGTGCAAACTAAATAAAAAATGTTGCCTTTGAGTTCAGACTCATAATGAATCTGATCCTGTTAGGACAGAATAGAACTGTTCCATAGTATTTCCAATGCTGTAAATTCTTATGGAACCAGATCTTTCTCCTGTAGTGTGCTGGTGGGTTCAGATAACTAAATTCTTGGTTAGTGGGTGAGCACTTTAAACACTGTGCAACCAGGGTTACTTGCAAACTATTTCTAACCTTGGAAAACCTAAGGGGCAATACTAGGCTGTCTTATAAGAGTCACGAGTCAACTCGATGGTAACTGATTGCTCTTTGTGTTGGTTCTGTCTTACAGTTGACAAAGTAAAAAAGTTAAACAACCTGACAATGTCAGGCTAGAATCAAGAATCAGGAATTGGAGCCAGGTCTGTCAAACTACAATGGCCATGGCCCTACTATGGGTAGCCTCCAGTAGGTGGGCAGTATTTTAAGTATGGCTGGTCAGTGCTTTGGAGAGCCTCATAGAGTCCAGGACACAGATACAGCATGTTGGCAGGAAGAACAGAATGTTTCAAGAGTATCTGACCTGATTGAGAGACAGGAAAAAGTCCCGATGAAGGAGAGATGATCAGTGCTAATCAGGGACTGAACAGTAGAAGGAACTGAAGTGTCAGAAACCTGGGTGAGCGATGGTGCAGACAGAGCTAAGAGGACATTTGGTACAAACCTCTTATTTTTGCTTTTTTCAATATCATGTCCATGACAGCAAAATAAGCTTCAGAGACCACTTGCTGGAAGTGAGCAAGAATCCTAACTTGTGAGGAACATCCCAATTGTATGAGAGTGTCAGTTATACCTTTAAAGATAGATGGACTCTGACTGATAAAAAAATCAAAAATCATAAAAAAATAATTAATTGTGAATAATAGCTCCACTAGTAACCGCTTATTTGTGCCAGCCACTGTGCTTACAAGGTGTATCTATTACCTTTTTCACCATATTCTTATGTAAGTGCATTTTTTATAATGAGGATTAGGATGGTGGACTTAGCAAATGTCACAGTTAACACGTATTAGAACCAGCACTCAAACAGCCCATATGACACCAAAACCTTTATTTCTGAGCACTTCTTTCAAACCATGAAATGGTATTAAAGATGTCTGGTGCAGTACGGTATTAGTAAATTACTCCCCTGCCAGTGTGTCCATTGGTATCTTTTGAAGAAGAAACTATTAGGAGAACTTTTCTATGGTCTGAAAGAAGGCAACGCAGCTCAATTAAGGCAGTGACCTAGGAATACAAAGTCAAGGCTATGCCTGACCCAAACGTGCATGTACGGAAAGAATGTTTAAGGCCTGGGTGTCAGTTAAATGCATTGTGCAATGAAAGCACAATGTCTTGGAAGACTGAAATGTGGGTTAGGATGGAAACATGTTGGTATCGTTGATAGACACGTGGATGCCAGGAGGAGCAGGAGGGGGATGCTGTGGTCTGTGGAGGCTGACAGAGGTCTTTTGTAGAAAGCATGTTTCAAAGATGGGTGGAATCGTAGCTTTGGGACTCGGGGATGGGTATGATCTGGAGATGAAGGTTTAAAACTAATCTTCTAAAATCGGGAACCTGAGACTTCATCCTCTAGATCCACCAAAGGTTGAAGAGTGGGACTCTGGAGAGTCTATGTAGGTTTCCAGATTTATTTGGCCGACCACCACCTTTGCAGAGAAACAATGATCCAGTACCCCTCTAAGCTTTGTACCATAGCCCATAATCCAGGATAAAATGTGGTCATCTGCTTTTACCCTCACACCTCGGATCATCCCAGTGCCCTGCAGTAGGAGGTGTTACCCACTTGGGGAAACAGTGCTCTACAAGTCTTCAGTCTTCCACCAGAGTGGATGAAGCAGTCCCAGATGCCCCACCTCATTCCTGTGACAGGGTAGGGCGAGAAGCTTCTGGAGTCTCTCACTTGTCTGGCCTACCCAAGTTTCCCTTCCTGCGCAGTCCCAAGGTTCAAGTGGTTTTCTATTTCACTTGATCATCTCCAACAAGAATTGAACACATAGCCTGACTTGTCCAGTTCTGAGTGGCAGCAGTTTGAGCATAGAGGCCACACTTGAAACTTCTTTTCTCTCTTACACCAAATGGTATTGAAGTATGTTATAAGTATGATCCCCTATTGCAGTGGTTCTCAACCTGTGGGTTGCAACCCCTTTGGGGGTCAAACGATGATTTCACAGGGGTCACTTAGGCCATCGGAAAACACATTCCTGATGATGGTCTTAGGAATCAAGACACCACGCCTCTATCCATCTGTAGGTTGGTCTGCCCCCATGCAGAAAAGCCCACAGATGAGTACCCAGCGTGAAGACTGTTACCCATGCTACACTATGTTTCAGGACTAAATTTCCTTTATGTGTCATTAGAAATAAATATTTCACACTGTATAAGTACATATTGTTTTTGTGATTAATCACTATGCTTTCATGATGTTCAATTTGTAACAATGAAAATACGTCTTGCGTATCAGACATTTACATAACCATTCATCACAGTCGCAAAATGACAGTGATGAAGTAGCAATGAAAATGATTTTATGGTTGGAGGTCGTGACAACATGAGGAACTGTATTCAAAGGGAAGGCAGAGAACTGTATTCAAAGGAAATGCATTAGAAAGGCAGAGAACCACTGCCCTATGGGGTTTTTAAGTTCATGAGAACAAATTTCTCAATGCAGTCCAGATCAGCTTGCCCCTCAGTCAAGGACCATTCAAAGAAAAAACTGATAAATCCAAAGGACTCACCTGGAGTGCTTCTGTTACCTTTTTAACCCCCGTTCTCAATAGGCCTTCTACACCTCGGCCCTGACGTCCAGTTTATCATCAGCATTTGAGTCTCCCTGGTTCCCCTTTCCAACTTTAGCCTAAGGCAGTTGAGACACAGGAGCTTTACAATTAAATTCTTCCCTCCAGCCAAACTGACCCCAAACCATACTTAGGAAATTGCTGAAGTTTACTTATGATTTTGTTTTAATGCTTCCTTTTTCTGCAGGCACACAGAACTCTCTTTCCAGGCAAGGCTGCTTTGCCAGGCTTGGAAAGTTGCCTCCTTAGGGAGCTGAAGCCCAGCTGGCTGTGGAGAAGCACAGCTTTTATGGCACCAGGTCCAAAAGCTGCTTTGACATGGCTTCCAGTCTCTCATGACCTATAGGCAGTACAGCTCCCAGCAAATGTGTGGGACAGGCAAGACAAAGCTATAAAAATCCCCCACCCACTTGTCCCATTAGCCACTTTTGGTGACCGATGCCCTCTTTGCTAAGGAGAGCGCGGGTCCACTTGGTCATCTTCAACATGGGCTATATGGATTGGCTACAGCTAGATGAAGCTGCGGGTTAGTGGTGAATTCCATCATGCGAGCACCAGGCTTGCTTCTCAAGAAGCTGTCCGTGTAGCAGGAGAGGCAGATCTATTAAGAGCAGAGTGTGACCAGTGCAATGTTTGATGCTAGCTGTCATTGAATCAGTTCCCAACTCATGACACCCTGTGAAGCAAAATGACATGCTGCCCAATCATTGCAGCTTCCAACGACCCTTAGGATTTTCATTGGTTCCTACTCAAAATCAAGCAAGTGGCAACATTTAAGCATGGATAGTACATCCCTGGAGGGGCCCTGCTGATGTCGTGGCTGTGTCTTAGGCTGCTGAACTGTGATCTGCAAGGTCAGAAGTTGAAAACCACCAATTATTCCACAGAATAAAGACAGGGCTTTCTACTCCCATAAAGAGTTAAAATCCCAGAAGCTCACAAGTGCAGAGTTCTACCCTGTCCCATGGGATCGCTATGAGTGAGCACCAGCTCACGGGCACAGAATGAGGAAGTAGTTCACCAGGCTTTTCTTCTGAGTCTGGCACCTTCACTAAAACACATTCAGTATCATCACAACATGCACGCTTCCACTGATAGCTGAATGGTGACTGTGGGAAGGGTATGTGGCTCAGAGACTTGGGTCTCCCATGTGGAAATGTCAAATTCTATTTCTGAACCCCCAATGTCACTGTGGTCTGATATTGCTGTCCTATTGTGTTACTGCGTTGATTCTGATCCACAGCAGTACTCATGGAGAATGGCCCCAGACGGTAGACCAGACTATCTTCTATGAAGGAGTAGATCACCAGGACAGGATAGACACAATGGAAGAACTATACCAGGTGAAGGTCACTAAGTCTACAAGTCAATATAGATTTCCAAGGAAATACTGGGAGTACAACTGACGAAAAAGAATCTTTCCTTGAATATAGGCATCTTGTCTTCAAAGCTGAGAGGATAAATTTCTGTCCTTTGAAGACACCCCCTTGGGGTATATTCTGTCATGACAACATGAGTGAACGAAGAGAGTCTGAACACAATTTGGTCACAATGAGGTAATGTCAGGGTGAAGAAGAAGAGAGCAAGGCAATGGACTTCCCAAGAGAGGAACTAGTGTAAGGGAGTGTCAGAAATACAAGCAGCTTCCTGATGCTGAGGACCAACTTAAGAAATAGGAGCAGTGAGTGATTGAGACATGACCAGAGTTGAGTTGGCCAGAAGCTTTGCTTGGAGGTACCATGTCTACAAAATAGAACTCCTCCAAAGGATTCTCCAGTGTGTGGCCTAGTGGTGGCAGAGCTTCAGATCCAAGTCCTAAGGTATTACTGGGTGAGTTTGATATCACTGACTGACCATCCCACCAACGGTCAAGCACTCTTTATGGCACCCAGGAACTATTCTCCTCTTCATTAAGGAAGCTGGAACTCTGCTCCCATACTAACCCAATACTGGCTCTCCTGTGTCCCATCCTCTCCCAGATAATAGTCTTCCTAGAGCATCATCTGACACGTGCCAAAGTGTTTTTGTCCCTGAGAAACTGTCCCTGCAGAGTAAACAAAGTCTTAAACTAAGGGAACATGCTTTCAAAGGCAGGCAAAGGGTGACATTTGGAACCAGAAGGCTGTGGACTTTGCATTCCACCTCTCTCTCTGTACCAAGCCAGCATCCGCAGTCTCATGGAAAGGCTGGTCATGGTCTACCAGGTACCCTTCACTTTTTATTTAGAAAGTGCTCAGAGTTAGGGTGTGAGAAACTGGAGTCCTCATCCATTGCTGATGGGAATGTAAAATGGGACAGCCACTATGGTAGATATTTGGAAGTTCCTTGAGAAGTTAACAGAGACCTACCCTTGTTAATGTTCTTATGAGATGCCTTCAAATCAGTTCTAGCTCATAATGACCTCATGTACAGCAAAATGAAATGCTTCCTGATCCTGCATTGTCCTCAAAATTGTGTTTGTGTTAGTGGTTGATCCATCCATGTCAATCCATCTTACAGAAAGTCTTCTTTTATAATGACCCTCTAATTCACCTACCATGATTGCCTCAATGACCCACCTGGTAATTTCACTTCTAGCTATATGTATGCCTCAAAAAGACCTGAAAAGTGAAATGGAAATTGATTCCTGTAAGTTATTATTCATTTCAACACTATCCTAACCAAAAGGGAGACAAAATTCTTGTCCATCAAGAAATAAGTATATACATAATGACATACAACAACTCCATAGAAATTTACATTATCTTTCAATTTCATTTTCCCTTAAACTTTTTGAAGCCTTCTCATTTATGTAATACTTAGGGACTGTCAAATATGAATCATTCTCAAAGATAAATGAAGTTCTGAGGCATGCTGCAACATAGATGAACTTTGAAAATGTATAGGAAAAGTGCAACAAATCAAACACAAAAGGAACCATATTGTATGATCCTATTTCTATGAGGTATCCAGAATAGACAAATATATAGAAACCAAAGCTTATTATGGATTAGAGAGTGTGGAAAGGAGGGAAGAAAGAGGAAAGGTTGTTGCTAAGGGACTCTAAGTGTCTGTTAAGAGTGATGGAAAAACTTGGAAAGAGGTAGTGGCAATGGATCAATGTCACTGGATTATACCTGTAAAAAAATGAAATGGTAAATGCTTTTGTTATATAGATTTTTACTCACAATTACCAAGAAGAAGAAGAAAAACGTGCCCGGAGGTTAGCTCACGGAACAACCAATTTTGAAGCATAAAGGGAAAGTGAGATGAAAGAACAGGAAAGAAAGTGTTCATCATGCAGGAGTATTACAGCCCTCCTTGCACCCCCCTCCTAATGCATGTGTCATTTAAGTGCCCTGTGAGAGGCGTTCATTATTTCTCCATTATTTAGAAATGTGCATCAAAGACCCTCAGAGAGCGGGGTGCCATAATGTGGCTTCAACATATGATTTGTTAAATCACCATCTCACAGTCCCAAGCTCTTGGCTCAGGGGTTATATTGTCTTGAAGCAGATGCAACTCCGAGGTCACCCTGCTCCTGAGACTTGTCTCAGTGACTCCCCACTCTATCCTGATGGTTAATAAGGATCAGCTTTTGAAAGGGAAGGTCGAAAGGAGGACTAAGTGACTGCTGATGCTGACGGGCTGGCACATGAGTTCCTTTACTGTTTGTGAGGCCAGCCAAGGCTCAGTGAGAAGAGTCCTTTGCTATCTTGTAGGCTGGGATGTGAAGCCAATTCACCCCCATCCATCTGTAAGAGAGTGCTGAGTGGGAACCTCCAGAGGCTCTCCGGTCCTTGACCTTTCCACCATTACACACAAAAGAAACCAATGAAAAGATGCATTAGGTGTTGACATGTGCATTATGAAAGGACACCTCTAGGTGCCCAGTCCCCTGCTTCAGATGAAGCATCTATATCTTCACATGGTAGGATAGAAATGCTTACGGCAAATCTCTGATTATAGAAAATCAAACTGTGATGCACTCATTGTTTGGGAAGAAAATAAGAACAATGAGGAGAAAGCTTTCAAACTTAAAAAAAATCAATTTATGTAGAGCTAACAGGAAGATTTCTGCTGCATAGAGTGAGGCATGTTTGCCCCTTTTTTCAATTTTTTGGCTTCCAACTGTCAATATTTATCTTCTCAGTGTCTCCTGCTCTTCCCCTCCCTTCAGCATTCTCTAGACCTGGACTCTGAAAGTGTTTACAAAAATATATATAATAATTTTTAAATAATAATAATAGCAACCTCATAAAATTCCTGAGACCCAAGAGTGGACCCATAGAAAAATATATGTAAAGATCCAGGAGCAGCACATGACTTACTCTCTATCTTCCTGTGTGTATGGAAGGACTTGGCAGTCCATCCGTGGTGGTGATTATCTTCTTGGAAAAGCCTTTCTATCATCTCTGAGATCAGAAGACAATGACCTACCAATCACTCAGCTACCATTCATGGTGACCCCACCTGGCTCAGAGGAGAACTATACTCCAGGGATTTCAGTGACTGATGTCTGGGGAAATAGACTTCCAGACCTTTCTATTGTGTTACCTCTGGATGGACTTGAGCCCGGGGTTCTACTGAGTCTAAACACCAATCCCATAGGCATCAAGATAACTCTAATTCCTAGTGACTCTAAGATTTTTCAGATGGTAAATATTGACAGGAGTTGAGAACCACATCGTTCTCCCATGAAGTGGCTAGTGGGTCTGAACTCATAAGGACCTAAGCTGACCTCAAATGACAGCCTTTTCCAATGCCTTTTCCTGTTAAATGGCAACACAGTTGCAGTCACACAGACTCAAGCCCTCAGACATACTATCAATTACTCCCTTTCCTTAATCCTCTAGATGCTGTCTGCCACCAAATCTAACCCATTCTTTCCCATCAATCGCCTCTTCCATTCAGCCCTGCTCATCCAGGGCCTTCATTACTTAAGGCCTGAAAATCTGCAACCGCCTTTTATCTCTTTTACCAGTTACCCTTCATTCCATGTTTCTTAAGGTTTAGTGTGTTCAATTTCCTGTCACGCTACAGTGGGCAAACCACAGAATAGTCCAGGCTGAGCCTTTCTGATTCCTAATCATTTCTTTTTGATGGTCTTTTCCTCCCAATTCAGGGTGGAGATTAGGGCTGAAGCTCCTCCCTGCTGTCTGATGTCTGATAGACCCAGGCTCTCCATCTCTTGTGAATTCCATTTCAAACAAAAATGCAGAACAGCTATGGTCTATAGGCACCAAGACCCCCACAAAAAAAAAAAACAGCCTGCTGTTGAGTGGATTGTAACTCACAGAAGCCTTACAGGAAACCTCTATGGAGTTTTCAAGGCTGTAATCTTACAGAGGCAGACTGTCACCTCTTTCTTCCATGAAGCCATGGGGTAGGTTAGAACGACTGAACTCTCAGCTAGCAGCCAAGTATTTAATGATTGAGCCACCAAGGCTTGTGGGCACAATTCCATCTACATTCTCACTTAAAGGAAATGGATGGTAAGATGTAGCCCTGCAATTTCAGGCAACATTTTATAAAAGGAAAGTTGAACTCCCGTGAGTGCCTGGATTTCAAATTTCCACCACCAAATGTTGGTTTTCCTACAACAGAAAAATAGTACGTCTATCCAAGTCTTCATGTCTCACTGATTAGGAAAAGGCAAGATTAAAACCTTGGCCAGCTTTGTAGTAAGGTTTCCAGTTCTCCCACTCTAAGCAATGTTTCATACGTTGTAGGGTCACATTTCATGCAGGAAGGAAATTCAGGAAAAGCTGTTTTGTGATTGTTTAATTGTTCAATCATTTCAAAAGAGACCACACGCTTTTTATGTTGTTAAATTGGAAGCACTAGATTGGCTGAGAGTTAACTGAAGTTTTTTTTTCCCCTAGTAAGAGGTTTTTAAACCATTCTGAGCCTAAAGAAAACCTGCACTCTCATAAAATGTAGCAAAGAGACCATTCTCTATGCCTAACCTGTAAGAGGAACAAACAAACAAACCTCACTTTACAATCTGAGAAGACTTTCATTTTTTGAGAATGTATTCAACTAAACCTGAATTTTGGCATGAATAAACCATTTTATCGGGGTCTCTTAGAGTTCTTATAATAATCCACACATCAGTTGTATCAAGCACATTTGTACATATGTTGATGCCATCATTTCCAAAGTGTTTTCTTTATGCTTGAGCCCTCGGTACCAGCTCCTCTTTTCTTCCCTGCTTCCCCAACCCTCCTACCCTCGTGAACCCTTGATAATGTATATATTTTTTAACTTTCATATTTTCACTATTCACTGTATCCCTTCACCCACATTTCTGATGTTTGTCACCCCTGGTGGAGTGAGATTATATGTTGTTGTATCAATATGCATGTTCCAGTCTACCAGGATTTGTAAGGTAGAGTTGAGATCATGAGAGTGGAGAACAGAAGCATTAAAGAACTTGAGGAATGTTTTGTGTTTCATTGGTGTTATACTGCAAGCTGATTGATTTGTCCCTTCCTTGTAACCTTTCTGTGAGGGAATTTCTGTACCTGAATTTGATTCTTTGCTTTTCCACAAATTCGTCACTGACTGTGGGGGCAGAGGTGGATCAGTAAGGAAACTGTCTCCTTCCTCATGCATAGCTATTGTGCTGGTCTGGTTAGACTAGAGAAACAGATCAAGGAGATGAATATGTATATAAAAGAGAGTTTTACTTAAAGGAAAATTGTACATTAAGAAAGCATCCCAACCCAGTCGAGTCTAAGCCCATAAGTCAGATACTAGTGCATATGCCTGAAACCAATTTATAAAGTCCTCTTCAGACACAGGAAACACATGCAATGATGCTGAATGCAGGATGATCACAGGCCAGTGGGTAGAAAGTCTTTGGATCCAGTGGCATTGTAAGCATCTCAGAATTGGCAGGGGTCTCCACTTGGCTTCTCTACTTTCCAGGGCATGGAGTCTATCAGCAAAGTGCCAGGTGTCTTGCCTCCAAGGAGGAAAATACAGGAGCTCCCAGAATTCTCAGAAGAAGATCATGCCCACACAGAGACCTCATTGGCTATGACTCGATTAACAGACTAGACTCCACCCCTTAACTCTTAATTCTCTCAAGTCTCAAATCGACACAAGATTATGTAACTACCACAGAATGTTACTATGAAGCTAAACAGACATCTGCAGATTTTCCATATTAGAACAGATCAGGAAGAAAAGCCTGACAATGGACTGCTGGAAATCAGCTAGTGACAGCCCTATGGATCTTAAAGCATTCAACCTGCAAAGATCCACTGAGATGGGGCAGCACCAGGTGACACTTTTCTATTGAGTTTGGGACTGCATGAGTTAGAATCTGTAGGAACAGTTCGGATCACAGAAAGTGCCTCTTTCAAAGTCTCGAACGCCCACCAAATGACTTTTTTTTTAAAAAAGGGATGTGGTAAGAAGGTGAGGGGAAATACGGATAAGACTCACCTGCTTTCTTCACAGAAAACTGATGGTGCCCGGCTACCAAAAGATATAGCATCTGGGGACTTAAAGGCTTGAGTAAGCAAGCGTCCATACAGCTCAGAAGCAACAAAGCCCACACGGAAGAAGCACACCAGCCTGTGTGATCATGAGGTGGTGAAGGGATCCGGTGTCAGGCATCAATGAGCTAAAATTATATTATTATTAATGAGGGG
>PVJH01043883.1:0-13289 GCA_004026705.1 Nesogale talazaci | reverse complement strand
ATAGTGGGTTCTAAGTCAGGCTGCCAACAGACAGGTCGGCAGTTCAAAATCACCAGCCGCCCCAAGGAAGATAGATGTGGCTTTCTACTCCTGTAAAGAATTACTGCCTCATAAAACCCCAGGGCCCTGTCCTATAGGGTTCCCATGAGTCAGAATCAGTTGATGGTAGTGGGTTAAACTTTGTACACATAGATGTATGCATACATTAAGTGAAAGAAAAATTAGTAAATTTTCAAAACTTTTAGTGTGCCAATATTCCTTATATTAATGACATCCTCGTTTTAAAAACGTAAAACCTCAAAGTTATTATTTTACTTTTTTCAAATGTATGGTAAGTCACTCTCATTAGAAAACCACCTTCACTTTGATAAGGCAATTGTATTACAACACCTGAGGCTTGTTTTCTGTCTACTTAGTCTCCTAATTTTTACTACTTAATCTATACCCTAATCCTCTACTTAAATTACTTTGTTGGAAGTTACCATCCAGATCAGAACAGTTTCCTTCCAGCCACTGTGATCGGAACCTTCTAATTCATCCTGTTATACAATCCGTTTCACCTTTCTAAAACACAAGCTTCATTATGTCAGTCCCTCCTGCTAACACGCCTCATGAAAACGAGGGGCCTGCATAGTGGGAAGCAAGGATGAGAGGTCGGATTTTGGTGGCTATGAAAAGCCAGCTTCCAAGTGGGAGGTTTTCGAGGAGAGGAGTAACATGATAAAAGGTATTGTTTTACTTTGATCGTACCAGTCACTGTGGCCAAGATGAATTAGAGATGAGGAAGATGAGCCGGGCAATCAGCTGCTGGAGGGAAGGGGCACTTGACTGGTGAAAAGGAAAGCCTGGTGTAACCTGACTTTGTTCACAGAGATGCTCTTAAGCCATTGTTACACTTTGCCGGGCAAGAACAACTCAGTGACTTGTGAATTAAAGAGCAAGTTCATTAAAGAGAAAGATAGAGGAAAACAAAGTAGGTACAAGAAGAAAGACCTGCGCAGGTTGAGAGAGGCCAAGTCCTGTGTCAGGGCCATCCCCAGAGAGAGACGGGAGGCCCTGACAGTTTACAGGCTCGGCTTTTTATTGGGCTGAATAAACAAACTTATCTCGGCTGCTATGCAAGCAAGCAGCAGTTAGAGAGGCAGAATTCTGCAATGAGCCTCAACACCAAGGCTATCCTGGGAACACAGCGCATGGGGCCATTTAACACTTTACAGATGAGGGTTAGGGTTACAGACGCTCCAGGACGGGCAATGACTGGAGCTCAGAAACATCCCAGTCCTGTTACAGATATGGGTTAGACATTCGAGGGCAGCCCGTTACTGGAACTCAGAAACACCCTAGTTCTAAAATGGTTCTTGTGTGGCTAATAGTTTAGCCGTCTGCAACATTCATGAGGTTCATAGTTAGTAGAATCTTCTAAATGGGTTGGAGCAGGTAGGCTTGAACACATATGGAAGACAATGCAATTTACCTCAGGGATTTTAGCTACAAAAGCTGTAAATCAGCACATGTCTGCACTGTCATATTGACAGTTTGCTGGGTTGCTTGGGCAAGTGGGGACTTGCCTAGGAACACTGTCTACTCTCTTTAAGAATTTCAATTATAGGGGCTGAGACCTGGTGGCGTAGTGGTTTGTGTGGGACTGCAGCCCACTGGGCTGGCGGTTCAAATCCAGCAGCAGCTCTCCAGCAGCAAAGCTGGGTCTCCTACTCTCACCAGAGGGCAGTGAGGCCCCCCCCAAAAGAATTTCAATTATAACTGGTCAACCCCAGAGAAAGATTTCTTTGGCTCGCTCTTTCCTTACAACACCGGGGCAGACAAACCAATCCAAACTCTGGTTTAGTTATTGCTGTGAACTTGCAAAACCCTGTGCTCTGCAAGTACCCTCCAGACTCCCAAGACCTCCTCTACATTGTTACCCTTCTAACGTGGAGAGAGCTTCAACCCCCCGTCTCTTTGGTTCAGAGGCGCCCCTCAATCCCCACTGTTCATTCAGGAAGCTTGCTTTATTCATATATACTGAGTGTGTGTTTACTAGGTCAAGAGTCTCTTGGACAGAGGAAGAAAAACCTTATTCAATTTCCTCTTCAGAACTAGGACTTTTGTCTTCAGACTAAAATAGTGGGAAGCAGTAAAAAAAAAAAAGTAAAAAAAAAAAAAAAGAAAAATAACAACAATAAGAGAAGCTCAAGCAAATGTAGTCAAACAGACAGGAGGAGTATGTGATGTAGGGCAGAGGCTTCTGGCCCCTTCTGGCTTCCTGAGAGGGAGAGAGAGTCACCACCAGCGTCAACACAAAGTTGATCCTTATTTTTTAAAACAGTTTTATTGGCACATAATTTACATAACATATACTTCAATAGTTTAATCATTCAATTATATCAAAGAGAATTGTACAACCATTACCATATCCATTTTAGAATACACCGCCGCCCCGATGGTTAAATCACCTTTAACAAGAGTTGTGCAATTACAGTTAGTTCTAGCATTCCCTCTTTATTCCCATCTTTAATTTCCACTCTTAAAATCTCCCTTTCCTACCTATCACCCACTCCCCCACCCTTACATCCCCTATTATCAGGGTTGCCAGCCCCCAACAAATCATCACAGGCCTGGCAGGTGCAACTGCACAGAAATAACGATTACCGGGACATCATAGGGAAGGAGAGAGAGTAAAAGGAAGGAGTCAGACACATTTCATGGTTACATGTTCACTTCAGTCCCGCTTGGTGGTCCATGTGGGGATGTGGAAGGTGAGGCTACCAGGAGAGAGAGCGATTTATTTATATAAAAGCTTTATATAAAAGCTTATATATCTTTTGGGGGTGTGCAGGTCCCCTGACTACAGGTAAAAGACATACATCACAGGAAGGGGTTGTACTTAAAGGAAATACAGTAATGGGGGGCGTTATCTAGGGGTAGGAAGGGGAGGGATTAGGGATACATATATGACAAGATGGGCAGATCCTAGATTCAGGATGGCAGCCTCTTTGGATGTCACTGAGGGGGGTTTGACCCCGTCTCTGGTCTCCATGGAAACAATTACTATTTTCATCAGTAGGGTGTGAGCCCCTCCTACAGTAGACCAGACAGTAGTCTGATTGCTCTGGATGACTGAATGTCTTCAGGGAGAATATCTCTAAGCATCTGACCTCCCACCATGTGCTGGCAAACAGCCTCTTAGATTTGGCATATCTTTGGGGGAGACAAAGCTGGGGAAAGGTTTTTTATATCTCACATTTTATCACCCTCTATATCTATTAATTCACACACACACACACACACACCCCTGCATGCCCTGGTGGGAGTAGGAAGCCCAGCCTTACTCCTGAAGGGCTGCTGCTGGATATGAACTGTCATCCCTGTGGGCTGCAGTCCCACACACAACCACTACACCACCAGGGCTCAGCTCCTCTATATTCATTACGATCACTATGCATCCACTCCTCCTGTGGGTCACAAACTGGATTAGCAGAAACAATAACCAAGTTTGAATAAGGTGGTAATGATAAAATAATAATAATATAAAGACCAAAGTACAAAAAATGAGTAAGCAAGAAAAGATTCACATCAATGTTCCAAAAACCAGGGAAGAAATTTCTGTCATGGAACAAGTAAGGATACTTGCACACAGCATCAACTTAGGTTGGGTCTGCAGGGAGGTTATCTTGCCAAATATCGAGTTTGATTCAGCATATTCAAGGTTACACCGGTCTCTGCCTGACAGCAAGACTGTTCAAGTCGAAAGCTGATTTTTGAGGCAGAGGTCAGACATTCATTCCTCTTCTGACACCAAATGTCTCTCTCACACTCTCCTTCTCTACTGGGTTTGATAATTTGTTGCAATGGCCACACAGAACAGACAGACAGACAGACCTTAGTTACAGTTACAAAGTTTAAGTGGAATGCTCTGTAAGTTCTTTGATCTCTCCTCAACCTTTTTCTTAGGCAGGTCTCTCTCTATGCCTTGGCCTGGTTTCTGTCCTGTTTAGGAAAAGCACTGTAAGTTCTGCTGATAGGCAGTGCATACTGCCAAGAAGCTTTCATCCAAAGATGCTCAGCCCTCTCCCTCTGGGAGTCAGTGATCCCAGCTCTGTCCCCAAATACCTGTCTCCTAGTTCTGCTGTCATCCTCCTGTCCTCTTGCTCAGTGTCTGATGTTACAATTCACCCCCCCCCCCCACTCCTCCTCATTCTGTCTCCTGAGTCCACGAGTCTCCCAGTGTTTGGGGTCCTGAGTTCAGAGGGTAAACTATGCTTCCAGCTCTCCGGGGGTTAACGAGGTCCTTCTTTTTCATCCTTTTGTTGTGGCTCGGTGCAGTCTGGTCAGTTCCGACCCAGAGACTCTATGCACGACGGAATGAACCACAGCCCCGTCCTGCGCCATCCTCCCAGCTGTTCACATTCTAGAGCCGACGGTTGAAGTCACGAGTCAATCCAGCTTGTTGACGGCTTTCTTTTTTGCTGCCCCACTGCTTTTCCAAGTACGATGCCCTTTTCCAGGGGCTAATCTCTCCTGACATGTCCAGAGTATGTGAGATGATGTCTCGCCATCTTTTTATCTCTAGGAAGCATCCTGGCTGTACTTATTCCAAGACATCCCCTTTTAGCAGTCCTTGTTAAATTCAAAGTTCAAAGACCATTTTTCTTTTTTCTTTTTTTTTGGGGGGGCATCACTGCTCTCCGGTGGTGGGGACCATTTTTCTTTTTATATATATATTTGGCACCACTACCCTCTGGTGGTCGTAGGAGCTACCCAGCGCTGCTCCTGAGAGCCGCTGATGGAGTTGAACCGCCAAGCCCGCGGGTCGCAGTCCCGCAATCAACCACTTACACCACTGGGGCTCAGCCTAAAGACTATTTTTCTTTGGTCTTCCTTACTCCAACTTTCACAAGCATACAAGGCAATTGAAAATTTGCTTAAAAAAAAAAAAGAGGGGGTCTGAGCCCCGGTGGCGTAGTGGTTGTGCGCGGGACTGCGGCCCACTGGGATGGACGTTCAAATCCAGCAGTGGGGCTGGGCCTCCTACTCCCACCACCAGAGAGCAGTGATGAGCCCCCCCCCCACCCAAAAAAAAAAGAGGGAGAGTGAGAAAGAAAAAGAAAATACCATGGCTGGGGTCAGGTACACCCTAGTCTTCAAAATAATCTTGTTTTTCAACATTTTAAATAAGTCTTGTGCAGCAGATTTACCCAATGCAACTTGAAGAGCAGTTAGAAGTGCTATACAAGGTGGTAACCCTCTCAAACACAAAAAACAAAACAACAAAAAAACCCATAATTTTTTCTTTCTTTTTTTTTTTTTTGGACATCACTGCCCTCAGGTGGTGGGAGTAGGAGGCCCAGCCTTTGCTCCGTAGTGCTGAAATCCAACCTCCATCCCAGTGGGCCGCAGTCCTGCGCACAACCAGTACGCCACCGGGGCTCAGCCCCCCATAATTTTTTCAAAGTTATGTATTTAAACTTTTTTTTGGGGGGGGGAGGGGTGTTTCACGATTTATTTCTGATACCCAGGACCTTCCTGAAGCAGCACAGGCAGCGCGGCGTCTTGCTAATGCTCCCTGTCCAGGATTTGGGCCATCAGAAGTTGTTGGAGACGATGCCGTGGGCCTTGGCCAGCCGGAGGATGGATTCGCCCATCTTGCGGATGGCCCCACAGAGAGTGTAGGTCCTAAACTGGCCTTTGAACCTGCCGGTCACCTTGTCGACCTCGGCCACATTCATCTGGATGGGCGCGTGGTCCTTGGCGCCGATGATGCGGTTGCTGGCGGAGCATTTCCGCGGCACGTATAGGTCCACGAACTCGCCGGTGTCGTTCTGCACGTTGGGCCCGGGCCTGAGGACACCACACCGAGTGTGAGCAGAGAAAGGGTGTATTTAAATTTTTTTAAAAAACAAACAACCTTATCACCTTCAAAGTACTCTCCAGTACATTTGATACATTATCAAATCTGTGATTTCATTCTTGGAAACATTTTTCAAACTCATCTGTTTGGAAGGCTGACAGCCCTGCCCTCGTTTTTTTTTTCTTCACCCCTTCTATCTACATCCTCAAATCGCTGTCCTTTCATGTCTCTCCTCACTTGAGGAAACAAAAAGAAGTTGCACAGAGCAAGATCAGGTGAGTAAAGTGCGTGGGGCAAGAGAGACATGCTGTTTTTTTGCCCAAAATTGGTGCAGAGATGGCTGCGTGAACAGGATCATTCTCACGATGGCAAAACCAGTCCACCTTCAGCCACAAATCAGCCTTTTTAGTCGCACATAGTTATGCTATCATTACAGATCTTCCACACAGAAAGTTTGATTAACATTCTGAGCTGGTGGAATGAACACCAAATGCACTACAAGTCAACATTTTTGTCTGTTTGGGAGGTTGTCGGACATCCAGAAGAAGGTTTATCATCAATTGATATTTCACCTCTTTTGACATGAGAGAAAAATCACTCATACACTTGAGATTTTCCCATAATGCTGTTCTTGAAAGCTGTGGTCAACATCACAACAGTTTCTGCAGCATTTTTCCCAGGCAGGAAACAAAATTTCACAGTCACACACTGTTCTCCTAAATTGGCCATCACAAAAAACACAGTTTGAGTGAAACTGCTTTTATGAAAAATGTCACTGTGACTAGAGAGAACCTTCCCAGGTGAAGCCACTGGGTGCACTAACTCAGAGTGAGTTGCAAGATGCTCACTTAGTGGGTGGGGGTGGGGGTGATGCATACTAGGAAAGCCCTGCTGATTGGAGCTTTTCATGTTTTGCTTTTTCTTCTTTTTGTCTGAGACAGTGTTCTATATAAGGGGTAATTAAACATTAAGAAAGCATCCCGACCTACTCCAAGCTCCTAAGTCTGATATTAGTCCATATGTCCAATACCAATCTATAAAGTCCTCTTCAGATTCATGAAACACATGCAATGACGCTGAATGCAGGAGGATCACATGCCAGTGGGTAGAAAGTCTTTGGATCCAGTGGCATTGTAAGCATCAGCGCTGGCAGGGTTCCCCACATGGCTTCTCCAGCTTCCAGGGCTCTATCAGGCTAGGTTCATGTGGCTTCTCCTCAGGGATGTCTCACAGGGAGTGAGTCGAGAGAAGTGTCTCCTGCATCAACCCAGTGCTCTGAGGAGACAATCATATTTTCGACGTGAAGAATCTTTATCCCAATTGGAACCTTGTGAAGTCTGCATTCATAGGCAAAATCAAATCAGGACGGGCCATCCATAAAGTCAACAACAATACGCACGAGTTCACAGGCTCAAAATTCTCTTCACCTGTTTGTGTGCTGATCAACTCAATCTGGCCTGCTTCACTTAGCCTCACCAGGGTGCCTCTTGGTCAACTTGCCCATGGACCATGGTCCCATCAAAAATTCACAACAAGCCCAGTCTCCTTGTGTTAGGTCAGGAGCTTCAGACCAGTCAACCTGCCCTCATCTTCTCCCTAGTTCCTATAAACCAGGACCATGGGTGTTCATGGCCAGAGTCAACCGTCTCTTTATTGCTGCATTTCTCCCACTTTCACTCAACGAGTAGACCCAGGTGGTCACCTAGTAAGCATTTCAGCCTGTCCACAGGCTCTCTTTAATGTTCATCAATTTGAAATCATTAAACTTACAGTTAAAGAGAAACAACTCTTAAAATCAGTCATTGTTCAGGCAAGGATAATTCAGCACAGCATACTTAGTGATGTTGTCTTCAGTCATTCAGGCACAATGCTCAGCTCAAGAACTCTCCACTTATGCCATTTATACTTCAGAAGGTAAGAAAAGTTGGTATTGGTGGACTTTTTCTTAGGGGCTTGAGCCCCGGTGGCGTAGTGGTTGTGCGTGAGACTGCGGCCCACTGGGACAGAGGTTCAATTTCAGCAGTGGGGCTGGGCCTACTACTCCCACCACCGAAGAGCAGTGATGACCCCCCCCCCAAAAAAAAAATGTTGTTCTTAGGGGAAATATGGGGAGCTGGTACCAGGGGCCTAGGTAGAAGGAGGTTTTTCGAGAATGATGATGGCAACAAATGTACGAATGCTGCATACAATTGAAGTATGTGTTGATTGTGATAGGAGTTCTATGAGCCCCAATAAAATGATTAAAAAATAGCTTATAGTGAGGTCTCAAGTAAAAATGTTTAGAAAATGACAGCAACATATGTACAAATATGCTTGATAGAATTGATGTAGGAAATAAGAGCTGTAAGAACTCCACAATAAAATGACAAAAAAACCCAAACCCTCAGGGCTAATCTTGAGAGTAGTCATACCAACAGGAAAAGGGGGAGGTGGTAGGAGAAAGGGGGAACCAACCCCAATGACCTACATATAACCCCCTCCCAGAGGGATGGAAACAGAAAGGTGCGTGAAAGGAGACATCAGTCATTTTAAGACATGATAATCTATAAATTATCAAGGGTTCATGAGGGAGGGGGGCAAAAAATGAGAAGCTGATACCAAGGACTCAGTAGAAACTGTTTTGAGAATGATGATGGCAACAAATATACAAATGTGCTTGACACAATGATCATTCCTTATCATAATAAGAGTTGTATGAGCCCCCAATAAAAATGATTTAAGAAATTTTGTTCTTTTATTAGCCAGGATGAATGGTAATTTGTGAAGCTGTAACAATTTTAAGCATCAATGTCTTTTGTATGTGAACTCTGGAAGCAGCAAGCAAAATTGGGACCAAGAGGGCTGATGTCACAAGTCCAGATTGCAAAGGGTGACACCTGCACCTGCCAGTCTGCATCCTGCAAGCAGGAATACATGGGAGGGTGTGGACTGAAGCCCAGCGGGATGTTATGTCAACTATTAATTGCAACACAGTTTCATGTTTATTTGCAGCCCAAGAGCATGTCTTTTTAACAGTTTACTTCTAAATCTGTTTAGAGTACACTCAACTTTTAAACTTTAGCTCAATTTCACTTTTTTCATCATATCTCAATTGATTAGTGTTCAGACAAGTTGCTCTTCTTTGAAATCATAATAAGTTTTTAGTTCAATCAAACCATTTCACACGCAACACTTTTATTAAAAGTGCACAGAAAATGATTGAACAAAATGGGGATTCATTTACCATCCACACAGAGGCCAAAAGAACCACATTGTTACCTTCAAAGTTGAATTTGTTGAAAATAACAAAGGGTTGGACATCAGAAAAATCAGGAGCTTGATGACATGGGACAAAGACAGGCTCACCTGTGTTCAGAAGGGTGAAAAGAAGAGTAGAGGCTGGATCCATTGCCTGGAAGGGGATCAACCCCACCTGGGAATGTTCTGTGAAGGCCAACTTTGCAAACAGACGTTCCAGAGAGACTGATTGGTCCCCAGCAAGCGAATCTACATGTGGCTGCAGCTTAATGTTGACCTGTTACCAGGAAGGAACAGATGTCCACCTGTCCAGGTTTGGGAAGGGGACCTGGTGGAGGAGATTTCACATCCCCTATACCAGACACCCTGCAGATTGTGGGGAAATGGCTTGACTAATAAAACTGTCTAAATAATTGTTGGGGGAGAGGGGGAGTGTGAGTCTACCCTTTCATCTAGG
This sequence comes from Nesogale talazaci, assembly GCA_004026705.1. Lineage (NCBI taxonomy): Eukaryota > Metazoa > Chordata > Mammalia > Afrosoricida > Tenrecidae > Nesogale > Nesogale talazaci. The sequence goes on along the minus strand of PVJH01043883.1, from coordinate 3,747 downwards.
TAGTGTAATTCTTGAGTGAGTTTGGAGAACATATGCATCTTAAATTTCATTTGTAAATTCTCTGGGAAAATTCTGGGTTCATTAAATGTACCTAGAGGTTAAAAAATCTATTAAATATTCACGAATAGCTAAATAAAAAGTGTGGTGCTGAAAAGCTTTTATCTCAATATGCCTTAAATATTTTTATGTAACTAATGCCTTATTACCGTACCAATTTGACTGCTTGTCAACCCTGTTAGTGGGGGCAGTTCCCCAGACCCTTAAATTCAATTTGCATCAAGTAGTGTCTTTGTAATCATCTCCATGACAAGTGTCAAATTTCGCAAGCACCTAGACAAAGGTGCTTTAAAAACTGCATAAAATGATTATGCAGTTTGCTAATCTGCCAAATGAGGGAGTTGACCAATATTCCTGAGCTCATTACAGGTCAATTTCTAATCCTAGTTTTATTTCATTTAGTTAAACAGCCAATTAGGATGTCTGTGTGCTGTGCATCCTGGGAATTGTAGTTTCCGGCTCTCTCCCCCTGCTTAAAAGCTCCACCACAGCGGCTGGAGGACGGTTGCTTGGTATTAGCAAGCGGGAAGTATGGCGGCGGCGCGCGTCGACGCGGCTTTGCCTCCTGGGGAGGGTAAGTGGAAGTCGGTCCCTACCTCGGAGTCCCAAGCTGTATTCCACCGAGCCGAGTTAAATTGTTGCCTGCTGAAGACGGAAAGCCCAGGCTTAGGGATACAGCTCTGGACCAGTTCTTTCGGAGCGGGGTTGTGGGCGTCGCGAGGCGCGCTGCCCTCTGGGAGTTGTAGTCTCCAGGTTCTGTCCGCTATGCCAGCCTTCCGGTGAGGGCCAAGTGGGGAACTACAGGCCCCGGGGGTCTCAGCGCGGCTGGCGCCCTGGCTCCCGCGCTCTAAGGGCTGGTGGGTTTTAGTGCTGCGGAATCATCTTTACCTTTGCTTTTGTTTCCCTGGTCCAAACGAAAATTGTAATCTCTCCTTTTGCTCATTGTTCACTTTTCCCTTCAGTTCTTAGAACAGTCAGGAAACCCTGCCTCAAAGAGCCTGCTCTACATTGATGTCGCATCCTGTGTGGAAGTGGCTTTTGGGCAGAGGGGGAGGGCGGTGGGTTTGCCCCGGAGCTCAGTGTGCACCCCTCTTTCTGCATTACGGGGGTCCTGGGTGGGGTCTGATCGCCGCTGCGAGGAGCGTGTGTGCCAAGGAGGCTGGGAGGTCCCTCTGAGACACCGGCGTGAGGCGACCTTCTTTGTTTTGGTTACGGCGCTAAGGCTCTGCCGCAGCCGTTGGGTTCGGGGTCCGGCGCTGGGCTCGGGACCCATCTCCCCGGCGCAGACGGAGGGCTGCTGCTCTGAGATCCGCACACGCCTCGGGGAGAAGGAGGCCATACAGTAGTTCTTAGAGGAACTGCAAAGGCTGTGGACAGGACGTGGCTTTCTTTGATCAGCTTCTCAGAGGAGCCTTGACTCCCCCTCCTCTGGGCCCCCACATGCCAAACGCCTTTAGACGCAGAAAAACGTTGAAAGCTACCCGGGACATTCCAGCGCAACGGTTTCTCTCGGTCTCCATCTGGGTCTGAATTTGAAATTGGCAGTTTCTCTGGCTGCTCCCCAACCGAAACTCTTTCTTGTGAAGCTCCACCTCCTGCGTCGCCCCAGGCAATTTAGCAGTTACATGTATAGCGCACTTTTTATGAGAGAATGTTCCAAGTGCTTACGTGACCTCATTTTCTTTGGAGAATAATATTATAAGGAAGGTATCTCCATTTTATGGAGTAGACGAATGAGCTCCAAATTAATAGCATACCCCAAATAAATAGGGGAGCCCGGATTTAAGTGCTTTATCAATGCTGTGTGCCAAGATCAGGACATATTGCCGTTCATATGGCTTTCTTGTAATATGCACGTGAACATAATGAAGATGTTTTAAACTAAACTCTAATGGGTTAAGCATTGGGCTCTGAATTGTAAGGTCATGGTTTAGCAGCATCTGCCTGCTTTGAGGGACAAAGAACAGACTGTTCACGGGACTTTTCCCCCCCATGGTACTTCTTTTTTTCTTTTTTCCCCCATGGTACTTCGTATGGAGCAGGTCTGCGCTGCCCTCATGAGGGTTCTGAGGAGTTCGATGACTTCTTTGGCCGTGGGATTGATGCATTTTTTGGTCCTTGTTAAAATTTTCGGATGGTGCCTTTGAAGAAGCTTGCAGTGTAGCAGTGGATGATCAAACCACAGTGAGAAAAACACCCTCCTCAGAAAAAGCGCCATCCACGTGTTTTTAGAGACAATCAGGGCTAAGATCAGATGAAAGTACATGAACAACCAAAGCACTTGAATTAGAAAAGGCCTAATATTGACTTTGTAGAATCCTTAGATAATACTTTCTGCTAATATTAATTTTAACATGTAAATATCTGAAGACTTCATATGTTTGCCTAAATGCACAGAGGTGTTTTTTGTTTCTTTTTCAGAAGGGGTGTTTTTGTACTTTACAGAATACCGTTCTGAAAGTAGTTTTGGAATAGACTTGCAAATATAATAAAGTCAATTTAACAGTCAACAAGTTTTAAAGATTACGACTTGTGATTTTAGCATCACTGTCCTATAAAAATTATTCTGGTTCGGACCATAAATCGATATTGCCATCCAACTGTCAAATGGGAAAAGAAAGCAGTTTTGGTTCAACATGTGCAAATGCATCTATGAACCAAAAAAAAAAAAAAAAAAAGCACATGGGGCTGGTGTGGAAGTGGGTGATGCATAAAGCCACCCCCTTCCCCAGGGGTGAGAGAGAAGGCTTTCTGCTCCCTCAAGAGGTACAGTCTTGGGAACCCTAACGTCCAGTTCTATCCTGTCTTAGAGGGTGCTCATGAGTAACAATTGTCTTGGTGGCAGTGAATTCGGAATGAACAGCCTCTGTCCTGCCTTTTTTCCAGAGAGAACTGAACTATATCTTAATTTTCAAAATAGTTTTGGTACTTGATAATATGCTAGAAGTTAGGTTGTGAGCAGGTTGATCTTAATAAAACGTTTAGTTCTCTCCGTAGTCATAAATATATATATATATATATATGGGGCTGAGCCCTGGTGGCGTAGTGGTTGTGCGCGGGACTGTGGCCACCCACTGGGATGGAGGTTCAATTCCCGCTCACAGGAACAAAGGCTGGGCCTCCTACTCCCACCACCAGGGCAGTGATGCCTAAAAAAAAAAAAAATAAAAATAAATAAATAAATAAAAATATATATGTGTGTGTGTGTCATCTATCAATATGAAGACTTCTAAAGTGTTATAGAAACCTTGGGCAGAAAGATCACACCTCTAGTTGTGTTGTGATATTTCTGAATAAAAATGAGAATTTTTTTTAAGTGAGAAATTTAAATCTGGTCATTTGAAACTCGATTGGCTTAAATTAAAAATCTGACACTATGTCTGGTGGTTCCTACTCGTGAGTAAGAATTGACTAAATGGCACACAGCAGCAAAAGTGTTTAACTTCAAAATGTGTAGGTTTTTTCAGTGATAATAACATCATCCAGATGTACAGCTCTCATATTTGCTTTATTTATGCTTTTCAACCGTTTTCTTTCTCTTTCAAGGATCAGTGGTCAATTGGTCAGGGCAAGGACTGCAGAAATTAAGTCCAAACTTACCTTGTGAAGCTGATATTCATACTTTGATTCTGGATAAAAACCAGATTATTAAATTGGAAAATCTTGAGAAATGCAGACAATTAATACAGG
>PVJH01043882.1:0-13340 GCA_004026705.1 Nesogale talazaci | reverse complement strand
CTCCCTCCCTCCTGCTCCTACGCTCTCTTGACTAGAAAATGGCATGTAATGTCTAGATGAAATTTTTCCTTTTTTATTTTTCCCTTCAGGCTTAAGGTGTATAAGTGCCCGTTGGAAGGGGCAGGGGCAGTGAAGAAACTTTAAAAAGCGTTTTTACTGGCAGGGGTAGACAGCAGTAGACTTAGCCCCTGGCTATGATCAGTAAGAAACGGTAAGAGTCGCTCCTATGGCGGAGAGCTGCAACAGATGGGTGTATGACGGAGGAAGCTAACCCAACAGGTGCCTGTGTCTGAGCAATTGTGGAAGAACTGTTCTTTTTTGAAAGTTTGGTTGAATTGTCCATGCTGAGAGGAATTAAGTTTGAAAAAAAAAAGACTTCATATTTGTAGGAAAGGCAGTTTTGCTAGGATGTTTTATTTTTTTGTAAGTGCTGGTTAAAGTCTTTTCAGGATCGCTCTACAAAGGAGCAAAGGAAGTGAGAAGGTAAAGTTACTCTTACTTGGGTAATAAATGAGTCGGCATAGTTTTTAAAATTGATGATTAAAGAAAAAGATTTTCTCTAAGGTGGACGTTCCTGAAAATTTATTTACCTTTCCTGAATAGCTATTTTAAAACCAATAATTTGTGGTGGGGGAAAGTAAAGAGGTTGATTTTTATAAGCTTCCAAGCTAGAGATTGTTTGCCACAGGGAAAAAGCAGGGTCTCTGTTTTCAGAAGTTCCACTGCATGGCAGAAAATTGGCCTTCTGCCTAGAAGAGAAAGAAAAGATATTGAGAAGAGGTGCTGGAAATTTTCTTGGTGGACTGTTTGACTGCCATAAGCATTCATTTGCAGTAACTAATCCCCAGGTAATGACGGAAATCAGACATGACACTTTTTAAATTGTTGATGGACTTGACAGAGGCAGTAAGTGTCCTGTGATGGCGTAATTTCCTTCCTAGTATTAGTTGTGGTGGAATCTTCAGCTGAAAAGAGACACTTCATTTTCACTAGCTGCCCGAAAGGAGGGCCCAGGACGTGGGCAGTGAGAGATACGTGGGGCTGATTTGATTCTTAGCCAGGGCCCTGTGTTCACGTCTCTGGTGCTGTCCCATTGGCAGAATTCCACACTCCTGGGGGAGCAGAAGGTCCCACACCTATGATGCCCTGAATCAAGCAGACCTCAAGTAAGACCACTGGGGGGCAGGCGCCCCGCAAGATGCTACTCACCAAGGCTGCGCAGAAACCCGCCTTTTTCAGGAGCAGGATCAAGAAGCCACACAGGTACCGGCCTGGCACAGTGGCGCTGCGCGAAATCCGCCACGTCCATAAGTCCACAGAGCTGTTCATCAGAAAGCTGCCCTTCCAGAGGCTGGTGAGGGAGATCACGCAGGACTTCAACATAAGCCTGCGCTTCGAGAGAGCAGCCATCGTGGCCCTGCAGGAGGCCTGTGATGCGTACATGGTGGACTTGTTGAAACCTGCTAATCTGTTTGCCATCCACGCCAAGAGACTCACCGTTATGCCCGAAGACTTGCGCCTGGCTGCCCGCATACCGGGTGGGCCAGCATTCGGAGAAGGCCCCTTTTAGTGTGATTTGTAGTACATTCTGTACACTTTAGTTAACCTGGGGTCTTTTGGGTAAGATATGGTGTGTGGGATGTTGCCTGTGTACTTCAGACTTCACATCTCTCCCTCAGGACGAAGGCAGACAGTGGGAGCTCACAGCCCTCAGTGGGGAGGACTGCTGCTCAGGAGGGAAGTGGAGCTCTCCAGCAGAAGGCATGGGGGCTACTTGCTGCTTCTCAGGAGGCTGTTTCTGCATATTGATGACTTGTTGGGAAGCTTGGAAGTTATTCAAATATGTAACAAATGAGACAGGGTCTTTTTGCAATAAAATTGGTTAGGACTTTATGCAAGGGTTTTCACAATCAGGACTGTTCAGTCTGACTATACATCGCTGTTGTAGAATGTGGGCTCTTTCAACGGGGGAGGGGGACACACGTCTTAAGCACTGTGCAACTTACAGTTTCTGTAAAGAATTAAAAGTAGTAAACTTAGCATCTATAGAAGACACTATATGCATGTAGTATAGTGGTCTTATATATTTCAGTGGCGACATTTTTCATTAAACATTCTACACCCACACGTGGTGGCCAGTCCTCTCATTCACGTGTGTGTCACTGAGAGTCCACTGAGTTTGGCCCCTGAGGAGCCTGGGCTTGTTTCCATAGTGGTGAGATGCTCTGCCACATTCTACCTCCCTGAAGTCCTCACTGGACCACGTGATGACCCACCCTGACGTGTGCTGCTGCTTATGTTGGCAGCGCTTGTCCTTTCTCATGACGTAAGTGCAGATCCCTCTTAGTGCGCTTACATTCCCATCCCCCATTGCTACACATTCCTCAATGGTATTTGCCTGAACCTGTGACCTATTGCATTAAGTAGGGTTCTCCAGATATATATATATATATATATATATATATATATATATATATATATATGGAATTTGGCAGCTAATTAGTCCTCACAGCAGTACAGAGGGTTCAGTTCAACTCAGTTCAGTAGAGCAGTTAATTTAGTGAAATTTGTTCAACTCAGGTGAGCTGCTGGGGCCAATGTCAAGGAATGAGACTGCAGAGTGCACCCCTGTACAAAGCATCTGCAGTATGGTAGGCCAACAACACTCAGTAGAGCAGGAACTTTGTGATACGGGTTCAGATGGCGAATGAGAAATCATGCAAGGTTACACGATTCATCAGCCTCACTCTTATGCTACGTACAAGCCAGACCCATGGTGAAGCAGGTCTGTAAGGAGCATCAGGCTCTGGGGACATGATCCCCGTCTTAGCTTGGCCAGCAGGTCGTATAATTTACATGTTCAGACAGAGAAATAACTAAAGCAGCAGCCTGCTCCAGCATACGGCAGCACATTCCGCTCACTAGAGAGCACTTTGTAATGACCACAGAGTTCCTTGTGTAGATTCCTGTGTTTTTCCTCATCTGTCATGTAATGGCAAAAGATTAATGTCTACTTGCTCACCGTCTCTTTCTGAGTAATGTAACAATACGTGACAGTCTTTTCTTCTCTGAATTAATTTTTTTGGGGGCGGGCATCACTGCTCTCTGGTGGGAGTAGGAGGTCCAGCCCCACTGCTGGAATTGAACCTCCATCCCTGTGGGCCACAGTCCCGTGCACAACCACTACGCCACTGGGGCTCAGCCCTCTGAATTAAATTTTTTGGGGGGCATCATTGCCCTCTGGTGGGAGTGTGAGGCCCTGCCTTGCTCCTGGAGAGCTGCTCCTGGATTTGAACCGCGAACCCAGTGGGCTGCAGTCCCGCACTCAACCCCCACACCACAGGGGCTCAGCCCCCTCTGAATTAATTTTTATCATGAATATGCAGTCATCTTTATTATAAAATCAATTTGTCAAAAGAATAAGATCTCTGTATGTAGCTTCAAAAATGAACTGAGCAATTGATTGTGCTGTGTGACATTGAATCAGTTACAACAGACAGTATCCAAGTCAACAGGGATGAGATACCCCTCAGGGCTGTAATTTTTCTGGGGGAGCAGATCACTGTCTTTTCACCCCAGCAGCAGCAGGGGATAAAAACCACCCACCGCATTCAGCTTAAGGCAGGTGCTTGCTCCTAGTTTGACAAGAGATGGCAGCACAGTGTACACACAGTACTTTCCCATGATGTCGCACATGCTGCTGACAGTTGTACACACTGGAATTGCATCGTGCTGGTGATTACAATAATTAACCCACTTAATTGGTCCAGTTTCATCTAATACCAACTTGTTGGTTCCGATTCAAGGATTAATCAACAACATTAAATGGTCTCTTCTAGTGAGATACAAGGGAATCTTTGATCTAGTGTGTTTTAATGAACCTGATCTTTAACTAAGACAGTGAAGCGGAGAACCCAAGTCAGTGCTCTCATCGTTAAAAGTTCCCTTCAAAAGTTTAGCATTAGTGTCCTGACATAAGGATTAATAATCATTTTGCTGGTGAAATGTCTATCAGTAATAGTTGTTGAGTAGGGCACATTTGTGTGTGGTCTTGTACTAATCCCACAATGAGTTAGCTTATTTGGGCTAATGGCATAGCACGAAGAACTTTTACACTAACAGAAGGCTTTTGGATAAGTCCATATCAGAAGTGATTGAGGTACAGATAGACTCATCACCATCCCACAGAGCACCTGTTTTCTTTGAATTGGCCACCTCTCGGGGAACAGTCCATCATGTACAAAACAGATATACCTCGTCCCCTCCCATGGCGCAATAATTGAGTGCAGGCACTATAATTCAACTGCATTGATTATCCTTTTGTCCTCTTTATTATTCATTAATTTACTATTATTTATTAATGGCCAGTGTTCATGTTCATGTGTCTACATTGAAAATGCCGGGTCCTGGGACAGTGAAACCTAGTCCTCAAAGTGGCTTCATTGCTCTTGAATGCTGGGGGCATTTGTTTGTCTGTTTCATTAGACAGACTATATTGCATCAACGCATCACAGATGCTTCTCAAGGAATCATCTAGACTGTGGCTGGAAACTGATCAGTCTACTGAACTCTTCCTTTTTCCGTCACCAATGTTGACAGGAGTTGAGGAATAATACTAACGGTTCATGGTTTCAGAAGACCATATTAAAAACCACTGCCTGCACTACAATTGCACATTTTCTTCTCCCTTTAGGAGCAATGACCAGCACCCAGGATAGAATCAGCAGTCTATATGTACAGAATAAGAAATATGTCTCCATTATGCTGAGGAAAATTTTATTAAAAGATATGTATTGGGGACTCTCATAATCTGATTACAATTCATGCACCAATTATATCTGATATTTGTACATATATTGGTATCATTCTTTTCTAGATATTTATTTTCTATTGAGAGCTGTTGTCAGCTCCTCATATCTTAGACAGCTGTGGTTCTTGACATTCCTAATGTAGTACGTGACCCTTTCATAGAATTTCTCATGTAGTGGTGACTTCCCCAACCATAAAATTATTTTCCTTGCCACTTTACACTGTCATTTCGCTACTGTTATTAATTGGGCAACACCTGTGAAATGGTGGTTGACCCCCAAAAGGGTCATGACCAACAGGGTGAGAACCACTGTCCTAAAGGCAAGAGGCAAAGTAAAACAAAATGAAATACTCCCCAAACCGGAGTTTCCAGAACTTTATCCCTATTTTAGCCCCATGTTTCTACTTCTTTATTTTGCCCATTCCTAGTTTGACCCACTGAAATTGTTACCACATCTCTCTCCTCATGGCAGGCAGGTGCCCCTTTATCTGCAGGGAGTGGATCTAGTGCTCTGCGGTTCTGTGGCACCACACTCACTAGGTTATGAAGCTGCCCCTGGAATGCGAACTTTGTAGCGGCCACCTGGTTCCAGTCCTCAATTAGTGACTTTAATACACTTTCATAGAAATCCACCCAAGTTCCCACTGCTCCAATTCCAGTGCAGGCTCCCACCATTGCCCCTGTTCCTGCCATGGCTTTCCCTCCTGCCCTTTTGCTTTGCTGTCCCGTGGACCACAGTTGGACTTCCACAGTGAATTTTTGGAACAAACGAAGAGTGGAGATTAAAAACACGAGGCTGCAGACACAGATTCCATTACTCAGCAAACACCTTTAAGCAGTGCCCCCTCCAAAAAAAAGAGGTGCCTCTGTAAACACACGAGGCTTTTCTTGTGTTTAGATGAAGTGTATGAGCACACCATTCGCTTCACCATTGAGGACCTTCTGTAATATCTTTCACTCCTATAAGGCGAGGCATGTGAAACTGAACTTTCTCAAGCACCCTCTTCCTGACAGTACCGGGGTACTTAGGAGTGGTTCTGGGGTGGTTAGGCTATAGGCCTCTTTGGGAGCCAGTGAACGTCATAGCACATATGACTAAAGGGTCAGCATGCCCAGCAGGTTTTGTGATGGGTCCTTACACTTTGTCCAATGGTTACCTGTCATTCTGGTAGGCTCTGTGAATCACTGCAGGGTATTCAGGGACAAAGCAAATGGGATCTCCTCTTCGGATTTTGGTTCCTGGTCTCCCAAGGCACCTGTCCCCCATCTGAAAATCCTTATTGGTTTCAGTACGTCTAATGCACTGGTCTGTTATGTCACAAGGTCCCTCACTGTTGGCACTTCTTTAGCGAGGGCAGGTTCCAGACTGTCATTCCACACCATGTGATGCTGCAGGGCTTTGAACTATATCACAGGAAACCTGCATGCAAGTTACCACCCCATGCAGACATTCCCTATTGAGCTGCTATCCCTACATTGCACAATTTGACCCCAAATTACCCCATAGCCAATGTGCACTCCAAGCAAAATAATTATTAAGAGAGGACATGTGAAACTTTCAGCTTGAGAGATGTTACTGCAGGCTCACCAACCATTCTTTCGGTACTGCTTTCACTCTGAAGTGATGAATCCAAGCAGCTGCTCCAGAGACTTTGAGAGTGGTAAGGGTGGGCAGGGCAATAATCAGAGGGTCAGTCCTAAAAGGGCTAAGTCCTTCATTTGCTTGATGCTTTTGGACCTCCACGTGGTCTCCTGAACAAAACCGTGGATGGAGCATGAGGAGGGTGACACAAAGCACTCACACCCATGGGTGAGACTGTCCTGTTGCTCAGACTGCAGTATTTCATTGATGAGTGGTTCTTGATTTCTGCTAACTTTTGACTCCCTACATGGATGTGAGGTGCAGGGGTCTTGTAAACATTCTGTTTAAAGAGTTCAATTCTCACTAGTAAGGGTTACACTTTACTTGCAGGAGATCCAGCAACAAAAAACCAAGGAACCTTCTCCTTTGTCCATAATACGTTTTGGAAAAGCCGGGTTTTTTTAAATAGTCCTAGTCATTCTCTCGACCTTGCTAAAACTCTGGGGTCAGAGTTTTGCATGCTCAACATACCTTCTGTTTTATTCCTTTCACTTATGCTCTGACTCACAAAGCACCCTTCAAGTCTAAAACATTGTATGTGTGACATTGTGGGGGAGCTAGGCTGAATAAAGTAAAGTGTTTGAGACTGTGGGATGAATGCTTTCCAACTTCTTATATATCAACCTTTGATATTGGACAGACATATGGTTGTTTATTCTGGGATTTTGGACTGGCCATAATGGGGTATTCTAGACTGATTTCCATGGATTAAGGATGTCTGCTTCTAGCAAACATCCAATGTCAAGTGCAGTCCCTTGTCAGGTCCCTTGACTCATGGGGTATGGTTTTACCAGAATAGCAGTGGTTGTGGCAAGTGGAGCTCACTACCACCAGGGCTTGGAGGATTGCAAAACCAAGCGAATTTAGGTCAGCCCAAACCTCTAGGAATTCTGTGATCAGAGTCCAATAGTGGACTTGTGGTGGGAGCTTCTGTTTCACAAATCATATATTCTCTGGCCAGGTGAGCTGTTATAGCGAATTGGAGAGCCATGTTTCCCCCATTTCTTCTGCCTCCCCCACACCCCTTGTGCTCTACAGGATGGAGGGAGATGATGCTTCCTAATATATGCAATAAACTTCATCCCCAAAAGGGGTACGGGCCAAAGAGTAACACCAAAGATGAATGAGTGACTCACATATGGTCCAAAACCACAAGTCTCACTCACTGGTAATAGGACACTCCTGGACTGCTCCAGAGGTGCCCAGAACTCTAATAGCGTACTTTATTAGTGGCCACAGTGGCTTTATTAAAACAGATGTTTCTGCTCCTGTGTCCACCAAAAAGGATGAAACACTGATCCTCCCATTATATACCAGGAACTCCTGGGGGGCAAAACTGAATTGACAGACGACTGGAAAAACTGAAAAATAAAGGAAGGAAATAAATTTCAATAGCAAGGATGAGGGATGATGCAGGGGAAATTACAACACACCCTAATGAAATCAAAAGGTTAATTTCACAGTAGTATGAAGGCCTAGACTCCATTGTATTCAACAACATGGAAGTCACGGACAAATACTTGGCAAAACAATCCCTTCCTAGACTATCCCAGATGGATGTCAAGAATCTCAACAGAGCCATAGCAATAGAACAGATAGACAAGGTTATCAAGAGATTACCAAGCCAAAAAAAAAAAAAAAACAAACCCAGGCCAGAAGACTTCACAAGAGAATTCTATCAAACATGCTTCTGCAGTGACAGCCATGAAGCCCTTCCTTGGAGAAGGCAGCTCGTGTACCAAGTACTACTCATAGCAGCTCCAGCCTGTGGAGACGGAGTGGGAGGCAGGCAAGGTCTCAGTAGGAACTCCAAGAACTGCTGGCTAAGGTTTCCATGTTCTGAATCCATTGGGAAGTTGGACAGAAGAGAAAAGGAGCTCCCGCCATGAACTCTATCACGTAATTCCAAGTCGCCGCATTCAAGGCGCGTATTATTCTTAGTGTAAGACAGTGAGCACAGACATAGAACACTTTAAGAGTATATCAGCCACAGACCTAGATTGTAGTAAACATAAGGGTCCAACATGTCTAAAATTTGCATCACTGCCTTCATAAAATTAGCCAGTATATCAAGGGTTCATTAGAAAGGGGGTGGGGAGGGAAAAAATGAGGAACTGATACTAATGTCTCAAACAGAAAGCAGATGTTTCGAGAATGATGATGGTAATAATATACAAATGTACTTGACACAATGGATGGATGTATAGGTTGTGATAAGAGTTGCACTCACCCCCAGTAAAATGATTATTAAAGATTACCCAGTAATAGCTGATGTTGTCCAAAAGGTCTTCCACTGGAGGTGGCCTAGCTCTGGTTCAGAAGCTTGCCATCTCAGCTACAGCTGCAGAGATTCTGCAATTGCGAACAGAAACAACTTCCCAAAGCCCAAAACACCTCAGGGGAATGACATTGCTCTTGAGTTTCCCATGCCCCAGAATTTGCTGCAGGCCAGCCCCGAATCCAGGGTGCTAGAAAAGAAGCTCAAAAGGATACCCAGCAGTTTGAAAATCAAGGCTCTCATGCAGAAGTAAAGGAAGATTAGGAAGTCAAGTCAGGAATACCAAGAAGTAAAAGTACACAAAACAGATTGAATGAACTGAGTAGAGCGGGCACTCTTTACATTTTGTCCAGAATTAGTTATGTATATTTCTTTTTAAAAATTGTTTGGCATCACTGCCCACTGGTGGTCGTGGGACCTACCCAGGCTTGCTCCGGAGAGCCGCCGCTGGATTCGAACTGCCAATCACGCAAAAAATGCAGTCCCGCACTCAACCACTTATGCCACCGGACTTCAGCCCCCACATATGTATATTTCTTAGTGCCCTGCTGCAATCCATATTCTAAAAAATTTCCATAATAAAAGAAGCCCAATCTTTAGCTCTGGGACTAAAAATATACCAATAAGTTATCTTAAAATGAAACCGCTTAGCTACATCAGTAAAAATGGTCTCCCAATACCACACTGTTTTGACCACTGTGACTGTATAGTAAATGCTAACATCACGTAAAGCAAGTGCTCCATCTTTATCCTTCTTCCTGAAGAGTTCTCAGCTAACTCTAGGTTTCTTCCCTCTCCATATGAATTTGGTAAACTGCTCTCCAATTCTTTGAGGAAAGACACCACAAAATATATCAGGATAGCATTGTACTTATATAGTGCCTTGGGTAGAACTGACATCTAGACAATATTGAATCTACCGACCCATAAGCATGGGATGCAATTCCATATGTTGAGGTCACCCTTGGTTTCTTTTAATAAATGGTTTGCAGTTTTTCTCGTACACAACTTTTGATTTTTCAGTAATCCTACCCAGAGATTTTTCAATTTGTGTTTGGCTTTAGTAAGGGGTACCACCTTTTTGATCCCCTTTTCTGTGGGCTTGTCTGATGCTTATAGTACTCAGACAGACTTCTGTTTACTGATCTTGTAACCTGCCACTCTGCCAGATACCTCTATTAGGAAGTGGCAGTCAGAATAAACAAGTCAGAAAAGGGAACAATGGGATGACAGTTCTGGTGGGACAAAGGAGAAGCAGAGATGGGGAAATCGAGTGAGTCTTAAACCCCGGGACAAAGAGACAGCAAGTAACCCAAAATCAATGACGAGCTGGGTGTAGGAGATCTGACAGGGCTGGATCAAGGACAGTGTAGCCAAGAGGAATTCCTGAAATCCAAATGAAGGTTGAACATGATAGTAAGACAAGAGGAAAGTAAAAAGAAATAGAAGAAAGAACTAGGAGGCAAAGAGCATTTATAGAGAGGAACATGATCTAGCTACATATATTTATATGGTTAGTATTAAGGAAGCATATGGACAGTGGGGCCCTACTCAGGTACTCCTCAATACAAGAGCATTTTTTCTAATAATTCAGCAGTCTGACATGTTCACCTTCCCAGCACTATCATTTAAGACTAAATGGGTGCTTCAGCAAATGCGGTGAAGGAAGCTGATGGCGCCCAACTATCAAAAGATATAGCACCTGGGGTCTTAAAGCCTGGAAGCAACAAAGCCCACACGGAAGAAGCACTACAGCCTGTCCCGACATGATGGCTATAGATGAAGTGGGTGCATAAGCAAAGTGGCAAAGGAAGCAGATGGTGCCCAACTATCAAGGGATCTAGAGTCTGGGGCCTTAAAGGTTTGAAGATAAAGAAGTGGCCATCTAGCAGAGAAGCAATGCAGTCCAGTTTGAAGAAACACAGCAGGTCTGGTCAATTGTGAGAATGAAATCAGTGCAGCTTTCACCCAGATGGGGGCTCTGCAAACCGATTTGGGACTTTCACTGTGACTCAATAATTCGAAAAGGCTTACCGAGCTATTTTTCTCTTTGCCTTAACTCAAACAGTGACCTCATTAATCTCACATGTTCCTATTGCACAAGTCAGCACCGTAAACTTACCTGTCACAGTCCACCCGTTGCCAGCATTGCACCTGGACACAAATTCTTTAGATATATATAATTTCCAGACATTGATGAAATCACACTTACACCTAAGATCATACGGGAATAATGGAAAGGCAATGATAAACCCTCACTTTTGCAATTGACAACATGGTCATAATTCATAGATAGGACAACCTTCTCTTATCCATTCAGTATTTGCTTTGCCCTCAGCCAGCCCCTCAGTTTTCCTCAAAAGTCTGGTGGGGTGATTCACACCCAAATTCCTGAGGGTTCTGGGTTATTAGATGTCCTTTCAGGATGGAATAGCTGCAACTTGCCATGTACTTAATACACGTACCATGGTATTACTACGAGATGACCTGCAGGACCTCCTGGATTCCAGACATATTCTTCTTTACCTCCATTATGTAGCACCAGTCCAATTTCTCCGTTGTAATCAGGATCAATCATTCCAATCAGTACACTGAGTCTTTGCTGTCCTGTGGATCCAGGGGTTTAAGAAACCCTAAGTGGCCAGGGGGCATTTTCAGCTGCAAGTTCGGTGGAAGAAGTGTTTTTTCACGGGGAGGCGAAGGGAGGTGTTCTTTCTTTTGGAAACTGAAGCTCCAGGTCTGAGGGGCAGAGGGTTTCTGAGACAGAAGGTATAACTGCCACAAGTGGGTCACTAGGAATAACAATGAGTGGTGCCACTGCAGCTTCTACCCCTAGGGTCCTGGACCCATGAATCTTGGCTATTCACGACAACACATAATAATGGCAATAGAATTATTGTTTATACAGCCTCCGGGAAAACCTTGTCCCAGACCAGTAAGTTGCTGTCACCTACTTATACCACAATTGTGACTTTGGTGAATATTCCAAAAGTCTATCAAGTCAGCTGCATTAGGATGATGAGACACATGATAGGACCAGTGGATTCCATTGACATGGGTTTGTTGCTTTACTTGTTGTGCTTTGAAGTGAGTTCTTTCATCTGAGGCAATGCTATACTGGATACCATGCCTGTGGAGAAGGTCTTCTGTATATCTGCAACAGGTAATTTTGGTAGACACAGTAGTTGCAGGGAAGGTATATCCATAATCTGTGTAAGTGTCTATTTCAGCAATAAGAAATTGCTGCCCCCATCAATGAAAGAAGTGGTCCTATGTAATAAACCTGCAACCAGGTTGCTGACTGCTTAACCCAAGGACTGGTCCCGTATACTGAACTCAATGTTGGCTTCTGCTGCTGGCAGATGGGCGCATGCTAGTGACCCGACAATTCAGCCTTGGTGAGTGGGATTCCATGTATGTGCTCATTCAAATCTTCTATCCCTGCCACCGTGTTGCACTTTGTCCATGTGCCCACTGGGCAATGACAGGCGTGGCAGAGGAAAGAGAAGGACTAGTCTACTTAGCGCCTGTCATTCATATATTTGATTGTTAAAGTCCTCCTCTTCAGAACTAACCATTTGATGAGCGTAAGCATGAGACATGATTATCTTTACTTTCTGGGCCTATTGAAAGTAGTCTATCCGTATACCTCTTCTGCACATCTCCTTGTCACCAATTTTCCAATCATATTCCTCCAATTCCCTAACCATACAGCCTCACAGTTGGACATTTCTCCTTCCAGGCAACCTGGATGGCCATATGCACTGCTCAAGGTTCTGCCCATTGGGAGGATTTCCCTTGACCACACTTCTTGAGGGAATTCACATAAAGAGTCTGTAGTGCTGCTGCTCGCCACTTTCGAGTGGCCCCTGCATACAGTGCAGAGCAAGTAGTAGACAAGACTAAAATTATCATAAGGAACTCCCCAGAAGGCCATAGGTGCAGACTGGGAGACAGAAGGTAATGTGACAGGTAGGGAGACTGTGGGCACTTGGGCCACTTCTTCATGCAGCTTACTTGTACCTTCACATCCTGCTGCAGCCCTTACATATACCAGACAATACCCAGCTTGTGTTCGGTTGCTCAGGCCTCATGGTGACTTGGTGGCCCATGATGAGGCATTCTTCAAATAAGTTAGCAGCTGTTCTTCAAAAGAGGAGTAGTTGTCTGCAGAGGATGACAGAACGTTATTCCAAAATCGCTACCGTCTATGCTGTGATTCATCAAAGGGGTCTTCCAAAGCCTCCACACTGCACGTCTTTCTAAAACTGACCTCCCCAACACCATTAGCTCAGCTGCATCATTTGTTCCCAGTGACAAAGCAACTTGCAAAGCGGGTCTTTTCATGTTCTGGGCCACACTCAAATCTGGAAGTCTAGTGAGTCAAATGATAAATAGGTCAACGAAGAAAACCCAAATGAGCACTACGTTGCCTCCAAAATCCTAAGAGGGCCACTAGGCATTGTGCCTCCCACTTAGTTGCTGCTGGGTAGTGAGGGTGGCGTGGGGAGCCAGATACAATAGCATATTCTTTACTTTCTTAGGAATTTCTTGACATGTCTACAACACTGGACCCCTATAAATTTCACTGAGGTGGAGAGTGCCTGAAC
>PVJH01043881.1:0-13254 GCA_004026705.1 Nesogale talazaci | reverse complement strand
TAGAGCCATGTCTTTTGGGAACTCTGCACACTTTTTTTGAACTAGGACATCAAGTGGCAGAGCAGTAGCAGCAGAAACAAAGGAGGAGGCAGAATAGTGGACTTTCCAGTCCACAGAGCAAGTATAGCTGAGTGCTTTGGGGCATGAAGCTGGCTTGTGGGGAGGGATTCACCTGTGCACTTAATTAGGTGAGGGTGAGCTGACAATCAGTAAGGCCACTATCGTAAAGTGAAAGCAAAGAAAAAGAATCAGGAGAGACATTCAACCCAATAGCAACAAACTCTGGAGAAGGCCCAGAAAGTAACATAATATACAGGAGATGGGTACAAACTTTGATGTAATGAATGGTAGTAAGTCACAAGAAGGAGGAGAGTTATCAAGGAATGAAGGATAAACTTCTGGGGGTGCAAGTTAGTAAGTTAAGTTGTTGAATACAAAGTTGACAATATGAAATGTAACCCCCTATACCGAATTTTAAATAGGGGTGGGGGAGCTGGGCTTGCTGATTGACATAGAGCTGGGTGCCTTTAGGCTTAGACTTCATGTAGAATGGTATGCCCTCTGGGCATTTATTGGCAGTCCTAAAAAGCCCTAAACATTGCCCAAGCAGCGCAGAGGCCAGGCCAAGAGACTTAGGGTTAGAGAGAGGCTGCTTGTAGGCACAGCAGAGAAGAAAGTGCCCTGAGTAACTTGAGGCTTTCTCACAAGTAACCTGTTTAAGTTTCCTAATCCCATAATTATAGCATTTCCTGTGAGTTTTGCGTGAATTATCGTAAAACAGAGCTTTGTGAGGGACAGTATCAGAACAGTATAAAAAGGGATGGAAGGTACAGGTCTATGTGACATCTGCCTTGTGGCAATGGTCCTGAGAGTCACATGTGACCCCTGTGATGTTTTCTCACTGCCAGAATTAAAAATTACCAAAAGTTTGCATAACCTAAAAGGAAAATTTAGTCAAGGACTCTATTTGAAAAGGACTCTGTATACAGAATGTTCTCTGAACATCCCCGACTTAACTGAAAATTGCTCCTATTCACCATTCAAAATCCCCCAACACATTTCTTTAGAGTTATCCACTACTATAATTGGCTTGCAGATAAATAAATTTTGAGGATGGTGAAGGACCACAAAGTGTTTCATTCTGTTGTGCATAAGGTCATGATGTTAGCACCAACTGAAGGGCACCTAAAAACAATCAGAAGAGCAAAACATGCTCTCTGCCATTATTGACACTGTCCCGAGCCATCCAGCCCGGACATGCTTGATCTGGCTATAGTCACGTAGCCTAAACTCTGTCATGGTCTATTTGCCTGAGATTTGTGGTCTGTTACTTTTGTAACTTTTGCATAGACCTTGAGTTGTGGAGAGCTGGCCTCCTTTGGAGGGTGGTTGCGGGGATGGCCCTGGCCTTCACGGCTTGACAAGATGATATAGGTAGTGAATAGGGCATTTGTGATTATCCTCTGACTTGCAGGTGTGCTGACCTTCACTTGTTAACTTTGAAGATAACTATGTCTCATGCCTCGGCTTGTTGCCTAGGCTTGCTTACCCTCTAAAATTGGTTTATTTCTCCCTAATAAACGGAGCTTGATCAGCATCTGTCTTGCTCCTTGTCTCTGTGTCTTTTCTTCATCCAGGTTCGTCGCGGCCCCCCCCCCCCAAGAGTCACTACGTGAGGGTCTCGCTGGACGAGACCCCAACATGAGACAATTGGGAAGGGGGGGTCGGAAGAATATAGAAATTTCCACTCGGTTTTTCTTATATTGTTTACTATAGGAATGATGTGCTTTCTTTTCATATAAAGCTGTAGAAGAAAATCTCCCTAACATCATGAAAAATGGTATGCATAAGAAGTTGAATGGGCCTCAAAGAGGAGATAGCCTAAAATAACATTACCAAGACATACCATAATCCAACTTTCCAAAACCAAAAGACAAGGAAGAATCCTAAGACAAGCTCAGGAAAAACAAAAAGTTATTTACAAAAGAGAACCAATAAAACTAAGTTCTGATTTCTATGATGAGGCCATGCAAGCAGAAAGACATTACGATGAAATATATAAAACTCTGAAGAAAAAAAAATTGCCACTTCAGCAAAACTTTCCCTAAAAATTTCCATGGTGAAATTAGGACATGTGTAGATAAAGAGAAACATAAGGAACTAATCCATTCTTACAGGAACTGCTAAAGAGAGTTCTCAGATGATGAAAAACGGCAGATGAAAAAAAAAAAAGGCAGATGATAACCTCAGATCAAACATACTTCAAATCACCACTAGAGGTCAACCAAGGTCCAGAAGTATCCACAATAAAACAAACAGATAAGACTGGAATTAGGGTGAGGAAAGAAGGAAGACTGCACACAGAAAACTTAGGGACGATATGGAATAAGTGATGGTACATTGATGGATATGCAATAGTTGAGTTAAAAAACAAAATGTGCATGAATTGTTGAATACAACTGATTATATGATCTGTAAACCTTAACCGGTCACAAAAAGTTAAAAAAAGGTTAAAATAGGAAATCAGATTTAGCAATGTGTAATAAACACCACAAATAAATCAATCCTAAAAAAGACTAGGCTTGCTGATCAGATGGAGACCAGTGAAACCTGAGCCTATGGTGGATGATCATCCTTGAAATTTGGAACAGAACTCAGTTCTATGGCTCAATTTTCAGGTAAACAGGTCTCCAATGAGAATAACAACACTATTGATATATGTCTATCTTAGCATAATTGACCACTTGGGATCAAGGGGTCAGCATTTACTGAAGGGTAAAATTCATAACAATTAGGAGAGGAGGAATTGAATCAGAAATCGCAGGGAGAAGGTTGGATTGGTGATGATGTTAAATTGAAAGGAGTGCAATGAATTAGAAGATACAGATTGTGTATGAGTTTTGCCCTGATATATTTGGCTATTCTATCTATTTCCTATTAGTGGAAACACATAATAATTGGGATTTTGTGTGTGTGTGTGTGTGTGTGTGTCAGATGTACATCAGTTAGTATATTGTTTTCAAGATTCATCCATATCATAGCATCTATCAGACTCTCAACTCTTTATGACTAATATTCCAAGTATGAATATTTTACATTTTGTTTATCCTCTGAACTTTGATGTATAAGTATCAGAGTTGCCAATTTAAATTCTTTTGGTATTGTGAGAGTTAAATATAGTGAAGGGGTAGAGTCTAGTATGTCAAATAGGACACAGCCTGCTGTGTCCACAGGATCCACAGGATGCTTCCTGGTAAGTGTCACCTTCTCATGAGAATTCTGGGAATTCTGTTTCACATTCCTGTTGACAAGCCACATGGAATCATGCTGATAGCCAGAGCCAGAGCCCTAGAGCTGTATTCACTGCTACTGGATCCACAGTATTTTCCACCCACTGGACTGTGATCTTCCTACATTCAGCATATTGCACATATTGTGTGAATCTGAAGAGGCATTCATGGGTTAATGTCAGAGTAAGGGGCTAATATTAGGGATTTGATCCAGATTGGGCTGAGATGTTTTACTGATGCTGATAATTACTTCTTGATATAAATTCTCTCTTACACATATGAGTGTCAATGAATTTGCTTCATTAGTCAACTCAGTCTAAGACAGGTGTATACCTAGGAGCGAATTGGGCAATTCCATGCTAACTTTGTGAAGAACAGCTATAATGACTACATTTTTATTCCACCAGCAATAGATTCTAATGATTCTATATCAAAGGACCAATACTTGTGATCTTCACTATTTTTCTGACAATGGCCATCCAAATGTGTGTGAACTAGTATGTCATTAATGTTTAAATGGTTATTTCCCAAATGACTAGTGCTGTCAGTCCTGGTAGCATAGTTGGTTACATATTGGGCTAATATCTGTAAGGACTGCAGTTCAAAACCATCAGCAATTCCGTATGTGAAAGATCAGACTTTCTACTGCTCTAAGAATTTACAGTAACATATAGGGGTCGTTCTACCCTGTCCTCTAGGGTCACTATGGGTCCTAATCGAATAGGTAGCAGGGGGTGGTTTGATTGAAAAATGACTAAGGTTAATAACTAATGCCACATAGAATTGAGGGTGGTGAACCTTCATCTCATGTACTTTGGACTTCCTGAAGGAGGACATTATTCTTGGTAAAGTGGAGGAGCAGCGAAAAAGGGGAAGACCCTCAACTAAATGGAGTGATGCAATGGGTGCAACAATGTAGCTCAAACCTAACAATTATAAGGATGTGCAGGACCAGGTGGTATTTTCTTCAGTTGTAGGGTCACTTTGAGTTGGAATCAACCTGACAGTACCAAATAGCAACAGGAACAACAAAGACTGGTGATGCTGGGCATCTTTTTATTATGTCTGATATCAGTGTATCTTCTTTCAAGAAATGTCTATTTGGATACTTTATCAATTAAAGAAAAATGAGTTTGTCTCTTTGTTATTGAATTATAAGAAAAATTCTTTATATATTCTGGATATTAAACGGTCTTAACTTTTGCTAATAAAATCTTTTAAATGTTTTTATGAGAAAAATGGTGCTACCACTGTTTGTTTAAAGCAAAAACAAACAAAACTCTATTCAACAAAATAGAAAGCAAGCAAATGCAATGTTGGTAAGCTATTCTAAGTGAAGAACAAGCTAGCAAGCAAACATAAAATACCAAACTATACCTCCTGTATACATTTTGCTGCTTAAAAGGTATTTTGATAGATTCTGCTAGGTATTTTAGAAACAGTGAAAATCATATAGGATCTTTGTATAGCATGGCTTTTACGAATTCTTATAAAGAACAAGTACAAACTAACTTTTCAGAAATTTGTCTTATCCAATAACATTTTATCATTTGATAAGTTAAAATTTTTATTTCCTTTACAGAAATAAAAATGAAAAGTCAAGCACGTATTTCTGAACTCAGGATTTTGTGAATTTCAGATGACTCACAGGTGTTCCTGGTGCTACTCGGGACACGATCACAGGCATCTTCTGATCATATCCTCCCTTAGAAATAGAGCAATTGACAATATTTATTCAAATATTACCGAAGATTTAATTTGAAAAAACAAACAAGAAACCCAACAAAAAAAACCTGAATATGATAATTAAATCTAAATTTACCTTTACATTGAATCCAAATCTTCCATTTTCATCAGGTTTCATTCTGATTAGAACAAGATTATCATGTGGAATACCACCATTAGGCTTAAGAAGACAACAACAAAAAACAATTTTCTTAATTTATGATTTGTCCTTAGATATACCCAAAGCATCCTTTTTATGTTTATATTACTTATGATAAATAGGAAACCACAATTTAAATTAAAATGCTAGTTCAATAAATTTCCTTAAAAAATAATTAATAGTTCTCTAAACTATAGCTAACTGCCTCATGTCTTCTTGCTAATGCATGCTAGGAGAAGCAGTAAGTCTTTATTGCTATATCCCTAGAATCTGGCTCAAAGCTTAACATGTAACAAGAATACACAGGTGTTAGATGAATTATTAAGTTGTTCCCTCAGCTTCCAAAGTGTGAAACTTTAGCTACACAGTTTTTCTGAGGTACAATTCATACTATACATTTTGCTCATTTAAAAGCTACACTTCAATGATTTTTATTGTAGTCTCATAGTTGTACTACCATCACTACAATAAATTTAAGAATATTTCCATCACCGCCAAAGGAAATACTGTATTCATGAGTAGCCAGTCACTGTGCACTCTCCTTCAACTATCTTAGTTCTAGTTAATCACGGATCTACTTCTTCCTCTCTACATTTCATTATTCTGAATATCTCATGTAAACAGAATCACATCTTATTTTATGGCCCTTTGTGACTTGCTTTTCATTTCATGGTTTATAAATGGTTTCTGGGGAGAGGTATGATGTAGTGTTAAAGAGTTTGCCCGTAACAACATTCACCATTTTATAACACAAGCCATTCCTCCCACAGCTTACTCTACTTTTCTGTTGGGTTTAATAATGTATTATAATGTCTGCAAAGACCACAACAAATTAGTATTTCAATCATAGGCTACAACTGGGGATCAAGATTAGAAAGCTCACGAGGTTTCCAAGGATCCTCTGAGGTGCAGAGCATCCTTCTCGCCATCAGTGCACAGACCCTCTACCTTTAGCTTACTGCTGTTGGCCTTTTAGTTGCTAACTGGCCGAGCTCAAAGCTATTTGCTGCTTGCCCTCTGCCATGAGGCCTTTTCCCAAGCATTTTGTGGTCCTCAGGGTTACCCCCGACTTGAATTACAGCTCTATAAGAAGTTACTTTAGGACCAAATTTAACTGCTTTATGCTTTTCTTAATCTTCGGGTTCCTTCCTTTGCTGCCACTTCTCTTTAATATGCTTGGTGGCATTGGGATGAGCAGCAAATTCTGTTAGTTTCAAGGCATGACCATGTCATCAGGACCACTGAAGGACCAGTTCTTTTGGTGGACTGACTGCAAGTCATACAGTTCTGCTGAGTGAATTTTCATACCACTATTTGTAAAGTAAATCCACCAATTTCAATCTCTGCAGGGTATATAAAATTGACCAATCAAAGCAGACTGCAGGACAAGGCTAGACAAAAAGTATTAAGGCATGAAGTTTATAGCTTACACAGTAAAAGTTAATCACCCCAAGGAATACCTAAAGTAAACTCGCTACGTTAGAAATCAACCTAGAAAAGTCTTCTTTTCCAGTTCCTTCTCCAAAGAACTATGGCAAAAGTAACTCCACAGGGTTTGGGAAAAAAAATTCTTCCAAGAATAATTGCAAAGGACCAAGACAAAAGTTTCATAAAGAGATTTGTGTCACTGTAAGAAATAACTAGCTAATTTATTTATTTTTTAAAAAATTTTAACTAGCTAATTTTTATCAATCCTTCAAGATGCAGGTCAACAATGATCTCTTCCAGGAAGCCTTCTCTTAACCTCATAGCTAAATTATCACTCCAGTATATCCCATAGATATCCTATAATTATTTCTAGTTTTAAGTCTCACATACTGCATTCATGTATCTCCCGACTTGCTCTAGGTCCCATCTCCTCTTAAATACTCAAAAATATTGCTTATAGCTGAGCAGTGGTTATGTGTGGAATTGTGGCCCACAAGGTTCGCAGTTCGAATCCAGCAACAGCTCTCCTGGAGCAAAGCTGGGCTTCCTAGTCCCGCCAAGGCAGTGATGCAAAAAGAAAAAAAAAAAACCCAATTATAAAAATTGACTATTTTTCGGCATTATTGATTTCTCACATGTATCATGGAAAGTTTTATGTCTATCATTAAAAAAGAAGTTTTTCTAGACTCCTTTTCCCATCCAGCTATTGTCCCATTTCTTTTCCCCCCATTTATTTATTTATATTTTATTGGGGAGCATGTTTGTACATATGTTGTACTAATTCTTTTCTAGACATTTACTTTCTCTTGAGCCCTTGGTATCAGCTCTTTCCCTCCTGCTGCCCCTCCCCCAAACCCCTAATAGATTGTACATTGTTATTATTTTCATCACTTACACTGATGGCTCGCTGTCTCCCATTCCAGTGCTTTCTGTTGTACTTCCCCCTGTGGAGGGGTGTATGGTTACGCTTTGATCACTGTGATCAGTTCCCACTTTCTCCATTCCTATGTCCTTCTACTCTTCTTGTATCACTATTCCCACTCCTGTGTCTGGATTTTGTGTGTCGTGAGCTTCCATCCCTTTCTATACTTATGTACATGTTCTGGTGTAGTTTGAATTGGTCAAACAGCACTGGGGTTCTTTCTCTTGCTGCTAAAATACTTTGAAGAGCTGTAGAATATTTGTTCATTTTCTCTTAATCTCGTTCTATCTTTTAATTATGGAGAAAACATACACAACAAACAAATCAACTCAATAATTTCTACATTCATAGTTCAGTGAAACTGATTGCATACTCCTACTATCTATTTTCATTATCATTTTCCAAACTATCCTACCTGCATTGACCAAAAACTCAATGCCTCTAAGCAAAAGGTTTTTGCTTCCCATAATCCCCACCTCTGGGTAACAGTATTAATTTGGGTTCATATATTTATTTCATAAAAATGAAATCATAAAGAATTTGTCTTTTTGCTAACTGGCTTATTTGATCAGTATGATATATTCATAGCTTACCCATAATGTGGCGTGGCATGCATTAGAACTTCCATTTCTTTTCCTGGGTGAGCACTATTTCATATAATGTATATACCACATTTTGTTTATTCAGCAGTCATCTGATGCTGGTCACTTTGGTTGTGAAAAGTGCTGCAATGAAATTTTATAAGTTTCTGTTTGTGTTCCTGCTTTTACTTATTCCTGGTGTGTTTGAAAGAACTTCAAAAATTTCAGGGGAAAATGAACTTCAAAGATAGAGAAAAAGTTCTATGAACTTTTGGAAGCCATTGGGGTACAATGGATGGGGATTGACAGATTAGATGGTAGTTCTAAGTACAATTTTTTCTAAGAAATTCCAGTTATTCTACAGTAGCTGTACCACTTTACATTATTAACAAAGGAAGAGGATTCCAGTCTCTCTGCAATCTCCTAAATATTTGCTTTCTACTTTTCGGATGTTTTTTAAACTTGCCATTCTAATGGTGGTGAGGTGATACATAATCAATGAGAGCTCTTACAGCTCTTATCAAAATTCATACATACATCCATTGTTTCAAGAACATTTGTACATGTTACCATCATCATTTTCAAAATATTTTCTTTGTATTTGAGTGCTTAGTATCAGCTCATTTCCTTCCCTCCCGTTCGGGTGATGTGATGTTATACGAAGTTTTCATTTAGATCTCCCTAATGGGTAATCGAGGAAAGATGAGGCTGTCTAGTCCCATAGAGTTCCAGTTTTGAAAACTCACAGGGGCATTCTACTCTGTCCCATCTGTCCTACAGGGTTGTTATCGATGCATTGCCCATGGTTTTGGTTGTTTTTGAAATGGTTAATGAGGAGACCTGGTAGTATGGTCTGGTGAGCCCTGGGGATTGCTAAATGTAAAATTGACACACCAAACTCACCAGAGGCTTCAAGGGAGAAACATGGGGGTATCTGCTCCTGCAAATATTTATGGCTTCAGAAATCCTATATAGGGTCACTGATTAGAATTTATTTGATGGCAGTGGCTTTGGTTTTTAATGGGAATGGCATCTTTCATTTGCTTGTTGGTCATTTGAGTACTCATTTTGGTGAACTATCTGCTCAGTTCTTTTGATTGGACTGTTTGTTTTTCTGTGGTTAAATTAATGGCAGTTGGGCTGAGCCCCAGTGGTGTAGTGGTTGAGTGCGGGACTGTGGCCCAATGGCTTGGCGGTTCAAATCCAGCAGCAGTTCTCCACTCCCACCAGAGGGCAGTGATTCCCTCCCTACCCCCAAAAAATTATTGGCAGTTATATATTGTTCAGATATTAGAACCTTTTTGGATAAATGGGTTCCACCAAATATTCTTCCAATCTGCTGTTTGTCCTTTCATTTCTTTTTAAAATAAAGTCATTTACTGAACACAAGTATCTTTAAAATTTTGCTTAGAATATGACAACACCTTACAACCAGTATGCTGCTCTGCCCTGCTTATGAGGAATTTTCAGTCCAGCTGCTAGAGTGGTACTGTTAAAATTTAGGGAATATCATGTTACTTCTGTCTTCAAATATATTCATTTGTATCTACTCAAGAGTTAAAAAACAAACTTCTTACAATTGAAGGTTCTTAAAATCTGGTTCTATGTTTTACCTAAATTCTCTTCCTTGGCTCTTTTTGTTCAATTCAATTCTGATTCCCTTGGTGTTCCTTGACCATGCCAGTCATACTCCAGTCTTTGTACAAGCTGCTGCTGCCTTTCCACTAGATAGCTTATCAGTAAACTCATTCATAGTTTACACTAACTAAAATTGCAACTCTCCTTCTAAAAATTCCTAGATCTTGATTGAAAACATTTATTTCCCTTACTATTTGCCTCATCTCTACTCACCTTACACTCTATCCACTTTTCTGTTTGTTTTTTGGACATCACTGCCCTCTGGTGGTGGAAGTAGGAGGCCGGCCTTTGCTCCTGTGGAGCCACTGTTGGAAATGAATCTCCATCCCAGGGAGCCGTAGTCCCATACACAACCACTATGCCACCGGGGCTCAGCCCACTATATCCACTTTATAAATACTGTTCAGTTCCTGAGAGGCAAGGATTCTGTCCTACCCTCCACCATTCTATGCACTTACCCAGAGCCTAAAATAATGCACCCTACATAATGAATACGCAGAAATTAATTTTTCAATGAAAAAATAAAGACACTAGACTGCAAATTATTTATCAATCAATGTCATGTCTTTGCCTTTAACTATCTACTAGACTATCCAAAACAAGAAATCAAAAGTAAGAATTAATAGATGCCTAAATATAGGAGCCCCAAAAAGCAAAAAATTACCAAACTGTTAGCATTAAAGTTTCCATTTATTTTTGGTGAAGTTTCTGAACTTTTTTTGAGGTATCTGTGTTGGTAAAAATAATGAGTATGGAAGAAGTGAGATTGTAACTCACCAAAATTAATTGCAATGTAACCATAATGTATTAGTTAAGTGTGGTCATTTTAGCAATATAACTACACTGTTGAATTGTTGCCATTTATTTTTGAAATTGCTTAGGTTGCTTGTAAACCTTCCCTTTATTTATTTATTTATTTAATCATTTTATTGGGGGCTCGTACCACTCTTATCATAATCCACACATACGTCTATCGTATGTCAAGCCCACTTGTACATTTGTTGCCCTCATCATTCTCAACACATTTGCTTTCTACTTGAGCCCTTAGTATTAGTTCATTTTTATCCTTCCCTTCCCACTTTCCTCTCCCTCATGCACCCTTAATAATTTATAAATTATTTTGTCTTTTCTTACACTGTTGGATGTCTTCCTTCACCCACTATTCTGTTGTGAGTCCCCCAGGGAGGAGGTTATATGTAGATCCTTACAATAGGCACCCAGTTCCTACCCAACATTCCCTCCACCTTCACAGAATCACCACTTTCAACACTGATCCTGAAGGGATCCTGAAAGGATCTGTCCTGGATTGTCTGTGTTTCCGGTTCCTATCTGTACCAGTGTACACCCTCTGGTCTAGCTGGATTTGTAAGCAAGAATTAGGATCTTGATAGTGGACAGGGAGGAAGCATTAAAGAACTAGAGAAAGTTGTATGTTTCATCATGGCTACACTGCACCTTGACGGACTCTTCTCCTTCCACAACCCTTCTGTAAGGGTATGTCCAACTGCCTACAATTGGGCTTTGGGTACCTAATCTGCACTGCCCCTCATTCGCAATGATAGGAATTTTGCTCTTGATGCCTGATACCTTCAACAACTCGTGGTCACATTGGCTGGTGTGCTTCTTGAATGTGGGCTTTGTTGCTTTCCAGCTAGATGACCATTTGTTTACCTTCAAGCTTTTAAGACTCCATACGCTTTACCTTTTGACAGGCACCATCAGCTTTCTTCACTACATTTGCTTATGCACACATTTGTCTTCAGCAATCGTATTGGGAAGGTGAACATCATATAATGTCAACTTAATAGAACAAAGTGTTCTTGTATTGAGGGAGTACTTAAATGGCGGACCAATGCCCATCTGCTACCTTAATACTAAACCGATAAATATATGCATGTATATCTACTTCCCCATTATATAAATATATTTAAATATACATATGCCTATATTTAGACTTCTATACATGCCCTTAGCCTCCTGGTTTTTTTCTCTATTTCTTTTTACTTTCCTCTTGTCCCACTATCATGTTCAGCCTTCATTTGGGTTTCAGTGATTTCTCTCTGTTAATTTGTCTTAATCAAGTTCTACCAGGTCTCCTACACCCTCACTAGTTGTTCCCCCGTCCCTGGGTTGGTCTACACAGCCTCCCTTTCCCCACTTCCTCTTCTTCCATGCCCCCTGGTTCTACTGTTTTCTCCTCCAGACTATCTAATCTAGATAGACTGCCCTTTATTTTTATAAGTTCCTATTTTTCCATATAGAATGGTGCCACATGTCCTTGTTCCTTGTTTATTCCACAGGATAAATACAACCCTTGTTAAGCACTCAGGGTCAAGGGAGACTCAGCCTTTAGCTGCTCCTTGACTGCAGGCTAATAAAGACTTACTAACTTTAATGAAAGCTGCACGTGGATTGATCTCATTAAAATACAACAAGATGTCGGGGCTGAGCCCCGGTGGTGTAGTGGTTGTGCGTGGGACTGCGGCCCACTGGGACGGAGGTTCAATTCCAGCAGTGGGACTGGGGCTCCTACTCCCACCACCGGAGAGCAGTGATGCCCCCCCCCCAAAAAAAAATACAACAAGATGTCATAACTTTACATAATGTGAGAGGATTATTGATGGAGAAGTGAGAAGAAAATATGAGAGTTCAATAGCCACTACAAACTTCTTCGACTACTACTGTCAATATTTGCCTGCTATGGATACACCTCTCACTTATTTTACTCCTTAATGTCCCTTAAATGTACTTTCTTGAAGCATATCTATGTTTTTATCTCCTTGTGTAATTCTTCATGAACACAATGCATTCTAACATTTTACTGACAATCTCAAATTTGTTTTATTTGAAAAAGTCAAGAAAGTTCATAAACCAGGGCAATCTAAAAGTTTATAATTTTGTAATCATCAAAGTAAACATTCAAGATAATTCATAGATTCTCTACAACAGAGTGCTTATATAAACTAAGAACATGTACTCAAAATTTCAAAAGGTCAATAAAATTATAAAATCTCATTACTAAAGGAAGGATGTAGAGTTATATCATTTAATGTTTAATTAGCATTTGTTTTGGAAATGTGGGTGTGCTGAACAAGAGGAAAACCAAGATAAACTGTCAAAAACTTAACTTCTAGAGCAGTATGTTTGTAAATAAGTGATGATGAAAGAAAATTCCAGAATTGCCCTGCACTACAGCACAGTTCATGTTCACACAGTTTGATGACAAATAAAAAGTACTGTAATATAATTTATGGCCAAGCAATGTCACAAGTACAAAAGAAATTACATTTAGGATTTAAAAAATAGAAATATTTGAAAAAGAAACTTACAGTAGATTTTGCTGGAGAAGATAGAACATCAAATGTTTCACTGATATGATTTTCCAGGTCTTGTTGAGAGTGTGAGTAGTTAATTTGGTTCCAGGTGTTTTTCTTAGATTGTTTGGGTGGTAAAGCTGGAGGCTGTCCATCACCAGGTGTCTCTTGTGACCTAGATAAGAAAACAGGCAGA
>PVJH01043880.1:0-13339 GCA_004026705.1 Nesogale talazaci | reverse complement strand
TCATCATGGCAGTTAGGGTTGGGGACAGGAATCAATGTGGACCAGTCCTCTAGAGCTTCCAGTTCTGCCAAGCTACCCTCCTGTAACAAGGAACAAAGACTCCCCCATCCCCACCCCAGCAGCAAGCTATCATACCTCTATCTCTACTTGACCTTCAAGTAGGAAGCAGGCTTCTCTGCCACCCAAACATGGGGGGAGCACCTTCTCCTTCCTTTCAGCACTCAAGTCTGGCACCTTCCAAGTCCATTGCTCAGCTGAAGCTTGCTTGGTGCAGCATGGCCATATTAATAGCCCTTACCAGGTACTTCCTGCACACGGCTCTGGGTCAAATTCCATGCTAGGAGCTGCATAGTGCCTTTCAGACCCAGCTGAGCATGATGGTTGACCAGGGAAGCTTCTGATGGCATGCTGGTAAAACCTTCAGTTTAAGAGGCTCCCTCTCAGTGGTGCCAAAGTTTAAAAAAAAAAAAAAAAAAGAGTTCTTACTCGGAGAATACAAGGAAGGTCAGAGAGTTAGCCCCATCTTACGGAGACTGAGGCCTATTAAGGGTCATGACTCATCGGAAACAAAGCTGAACGCACACTCTGCTCTTCGGGCTTAGACAAATGGCCAGGATTGCTGCCTAGAGGGTGGGAGAGATTACTCTGGACGTCCCCTTCTTAGTGTCCTGGTTGTCACCATCACAGTCATCTCCCAAGTCCTCTCCCAGATTGGTCTTTTCACAAACACTCCCCTTTTTTAGGGAGGATCTGCTCTGTTGAGTGAATAAAGCTTCGCCATGGCCGTGCTAATGTGTCTGCCGAACCCGAGACATTGTGCCAGGACCTAAGAGCTACAGGCCTTGTTTAAAGATCATTTTATAGGAGGCTCTTGTGTCAGTTGTATTAAGCACATTGTACTTGTGTTGCCTTCATTATTTTCTAAACATTTTCTATTGGAGCCCTTGGTATCAGCGCCTCCTTTTATCCTCCGTATCCCCCTCCCATTCTTGTGACCCCTTGATCAATGATAAATTATTATTATTTTCATATCTTACACCGACTGTAGTCTCTCTCTTCCCCCACCCCTCTTCCCACCTTTCCCCTGTTCTTCCTGTATTGCCACTCTCATTTCTGTTCCTGAGGGGTTTATCTGACCTGGATTCTGTGTGTCCTGAGCTCTTGGCTGTACCTGTGTACATGATCCAGCCTAGCCTACGGTGAAAGACAGGGTTGAGGGCATGATAGTTGGGGGGTGAGGAAGCCTCAAGAAACCAGCAAAATATCGAGTGTTTCATCGGTGCTATGCTTTTACCCTGGTGGACTCATCCCTTCCTTGCGACCCTTTTGTGAGGGGATGTCCCATTGTCCACAGATGGGTTTGGGGTCTCTGCTTCTACCCCCTTCATCCTCAAATATATTTTGTTTGTTTATTTTGGGTTTTCTAATGCTTGTTACCTGATCCTGCCAGGACCTCGTGATACTAACACAGCCTGGTGTGCTTCTTCCATGTGGGCGTGTTGCTTCTCTGCTAGATGGCTGCTGTTTAACTTCAGGCTTTTAAGACTCAGATGCTGTATTTTTTTTTTTTTTTTTTTAGGGCATCCCTGCCCTGGTGGTGGGAGTAGGAGGCCCATCCTTGTATTTTTTTTTTTAAGGCATCACTGCCCTCAGGTGGT
Organism: Nesogale talazaci; assembly: GCA_004026705.1. Taxonomy (NCBI): domain Eukaryota; kingdom Metazoa; phylum Chordata; class Mammalia; order Afrosoricida; family Tenrecidae; genus Nesogale; species Nesogale talazaci. The sequence goes on along the minus strand of PVJH01043880.1, from coordinate 11,681 downwards.
GGGAGTAGGAGGCCCAGCCTTTGCTCCTGGGAGCTGGTATTGAACCTCCAACCCAGTGGGCTGCAGTCCCGCGCACAACCACTACGCCACTGGGGCTCAGCCCCAGATGCTGTATCTTTTGATAGCCAGGCACCATCAGCTTTCTTCACCACATTTGTTTGTGTATCCATTTTGTCTTTAGCAATCCTGCCAGGAGGGTGAGCATCACAGAATGCCAGGTTGTTAGGACAGATGTTCTTGAGTTGAGGGAGGGCTTGAGCAGAGAGACCCAAAGTCCATCCACTTCCTCAATGTATTGCCATATAAATAAATATATGTACATATGACAATATCTCCATTTTTTAAATTAATATATTTACATAAGTTTACCTATATTTATACCCTATCCATAGCTTTGCTTCCTAGTTCTTTCCTCTGTTTTCTTTTACCTTCCTCCTGCCCCACCATCATACTCACCCTTCTTCCACCTCTTAGTAATTCCTCTTAGATTGCTGTTAGATTGCTGTTCCTCCAACATTCCTGGGATCTCTACATCCTCCTACTTAATGATTTTTTTGGGGGGTGGGCATTACTGCCCTTTGGTGGTGGGAGTAGAAGGCCCAGCCTTTGCTCCTGTGGAACTGCTGCTGGAATTGAACCTCCATCCCAGTGGGCCACAGTCTCGCACACAACCACTATGCCACCGGGGCTCAGCCCCTTCTTATTGATTTTAATTCCCTAGTTGTGCCCCTGTCTGTGGTGGTGTTTGCTACCGATCCCTTCCCCCACTACCTCCTCCCCCTAAGCTTGCTTCCCATGCCTATCTTATATAGGTAGGCAAACCAACAATAATGTAGACAATACAAAAAGAAAACAAAAAATTGAATAAAGGGCTGAGCCCCAGTGGTGTAGTGATTGTATGTGGGACTGTGGCCCACTGGTTTGGCGGTTCAAATCCAGCAGCAGCTCTCCAGGAGCAAGGCTGGGCCTCTTACTTCCACCAGAGGGCAGTAATGCCAAAAAATTGAATAAAAAGGCGGGGAGTATAATATTAACTAGCCAAAAATGCATGCATAATTCCAGGTGTGTCAACTGACCTTTATGACTCTCTCCCCACTGGTAGTTGGGGGTTCTGGGGACTGTCCCTCCTAACCTGGAGTCTATTTTGGGGGCTCCTTAGGCATTGTGGCGGAGCTCCAGTGGCGCAGTCAGTTAGTGTGCGTGCTTACACAGGCATTGGGGCTTGCCTTTGCTCCTGTGGCTGATCTGATGTTCCCTTCTTGGTTCTCCCTGCCATGGGGGGTTAAGGCTGAACTCCCCACCAGGTGTCCTCAGTATTGTCCTCTGTCGAGATATGCTCCAGAAGGGGGACATCATGTCTCGAGCTGTTGTTGGCCTGGGAATCCTCTCTGACTTAACCAGGACGTCGCCCTTGGGGCTTGGTGTGCCTATGTGAGGTCTGTAGCCTCGTTCTTCCTTGTTGCTGCTGTGTGGGCGTGGCAGGTGAGCCTCTCCCCAACCTGTAAGTTTAGCATAGCTTTTATTTTTTTTTAAGCATTTTATTGGGAGCATTTACAGATATTGTAATAATCCATAATTCATTTTATTTATTTATTTATTTATTTATTTACTTACTTACTTATTTATTTTAGGGCATCACTGCCCAGGTGGTGGGAGTAGGAGGCCCAGCCTTTGCCCCTGTTGAGCTGGAATTGAACCTCCGTCCCAGTGGGCCGCAGTCCCGCGCACAACCACTACGCTACCGGGGCTCAGTCCAACAATCCATAATTCAATGAGATCAAGTGTAATTGTACAATTACTGTATATACTTGTGTATAAGCTGAATTTGCAAGCACATTTTTAATGCAGTTTTCGTGGTAAAATGAGGTGCCTCGACTGATATTAGGGTCTTTAGTTCTTTATTAGTCTTTGTTATCATCTCTCCTTTATCTCTTCCCTCCCCCACTCTGCCCCTAGGAACCCTTATTCTTTTTTCTTTTTTGGGGGGGGCATCACTGCTCTCCGGTGGTGGGAGTAGGAGGCCCAGCCCCACTGCTGGAATTGAACCTCCGTCCCAGTGGGCCGCAGTCCTGCGCACAACCACTACGCCATCGGGGCTCAGCCCGGAACCCTTATTCTTATATTATAAATTATTATTATTACTTCTTAGCTGCATCCTTTGTGCTCAGGACTTGCTTTTTTGAGGGGGAGCCCACCCGTTGCCCCTTCTAGATTTGAACTACCTTTTCCTGCCTCCAGAAGCAGCTTCCACCCAGCTGCTGCCCACTAATCAGCAGTGTCCTCAAATGGAGGCAGCCAGGCCCGTTCATTTCCAGCCACCTCTCTGACTTGCCGCTCTTGGGAGGATGCCCAGTAATGGGAATTTGAATGGGCTCTCCTCTGGGTCTAGGCCAGCTGGGGCTGCAAGCTGGGCAGGCATTCAGTCAGATCAGTCCTCAGTCTATCCTGGCTGCCTTCTGCCTTGGGAGGAAGTTGGGGGCGGGGGTGGGGCATTCAGCTAGCTGAGCTGGGTTCTCAGCCAAATAGCTTTCTTTCTGCTCAGCATAGTCAAAGTCCTTATTCATTCAGCTGGTGTTTACTAAGCACGTTCTGTTTGTCCTTAAGGGAGACCCTCCCTCAGGGAGAGGGCAAGCAAGGGAGAACCCCTTGCAGGAAGCTGGCATCCTTAAAGAGCCCTTGTTGTCAGAACTTTTTCCTCTCTGATTGGAACCCAACATCCGCTGGAGCACCACCACCCCCACCCCCCCCACCCCCCGCCCTGCAGTGGGAGGGAGGCCACAGGAGATGGGAACAGAGAGCGTTAACATTAAAACATTAGCATTCTGAGGGAGACACATTCAGTGCATAGTTGCAGCCTCCAAAGGAAAGGCAGCTTTTTTCCTCATCCATTTTGGAAAGTGACAGCTGACAGGCACCAGACACAGACTGTTTGGCTCTGGGGGCACAAAGATTCTCCGAGCCTTTCTTCTCCATTGCTCCCCGCTGCCCGTCATGATTGTCATCCGCAATGAGCGGACGACACAAAGCCTTTGATCCTCCCCCAATCAGGCAGATATTAAGCCCTAAACACAAGTGAACTTGGAATATGGGCAAAGCGAGGACTGACTGTTGGCAACTTAGTCCTCAGCTCCTGACAATGAAGCTTCCTGTCTCCTGTTGTGAGACCCCCACCCCATAGGCGTGGAGCCCTGGCTGCCAAGGCAAAAAGGGAAAGTCCTGCAGATGACGGAGGACTCCTCCAGGAGCTGTCTGATCAGGGCTGAGGGGTCATAGACTGCGTGCCCTGGGGAGAACCTTCATGTCCATCCCCAGGCCAGTGTGGCCTCCTCGTCGCCTGGACAGAGTTCAGCCCCCCTCACTCCCGCGTGTCTCTGCTGGATCGGCTCAAGGTTGGCCCTCGAAGCATTGGGGCGGTAGAAGTTGCCCTGCCAGTGTCTGGACCTTAGTTCCTTTTTTGTAAGTGGACATTCTGACAGGTCCTGCCTCCTAAAGTGCTAGCGAGGAGGGCAGTGCCGACCGGGGCCTGGGGCTGGGTCTAGTTACACCCACACTGGACCCCTCTCAGCAGGGGATTTCCCAGAGGGCTGGTTGGCTTGGCACTGACGAGCACCCTCTCCCTCTCTGCTCTCCTCCCCTTCTCTCTCTCTAGGGGACACTACACAGAAAATGAGAACTGCTCACTGTCCTACCCCAGCCGAATTGGATGCGTATGCTAAGAAGGTCGCAAACAACCCACTGACTATAAAAATCTTCCCCAACAGTGTGAAGGTTCCCCAGCGGAAACACGTTCGTCGTACTGTGAACGGCCTCGACACATCAGCCCAGCGCTACAGCCCCTACCCGACTCAGGCTGCCGCCAAGGCCGGCCTGCTTGCCATTGTCAAAGTGCCAGCCAAAAGCATCCTCAAGGACTTTGACGGCACCCGAGCCCGGCTGCTCCCTGCGGCCATCATGAACCCCCCCGTGGCGCCCTATGCTACTGTGGCACCCAGCACTTTAGCCCACCCCCAGGCCCAGGCTCTGGCTCGGCAGCAGGCCCTGCAGCATGCACAGACCCTGGCCCAGGCTCCTCCCCAGACGCTGCCGCACCCTCAGGGTATCCCGCCCCCCCAGGCGCTGCCCCACCCTCAGAGCCTCCAGCAGCCTCAGGGTCTGGGTCACCCTCAGCCCATGGCCCCAACCCAGGGCTTGGTCCACCCTCAGACCCTGGCTCACCAGGGTCTCCAGCACGCCCCCAACCCCTTGCTGCACGGAGGCCGGAAGATGCCAGACTCCGACGCCCCCCCGAATGTGACCGTGTCTACCTCAACTATCCCCCTTTCAATGGCAGCCACCCTGCAGCACAGCCAGCCCCCGGACCTGAGCAGCATCGTGCACCAGATCAACCAGTTTTGCCAGACGAGGGCAGGCATCAGCACTACCTCAGTGTGTGAGGGCCAGATCGCCAACCCCAGCCCCATTAGCCGCAGCCTGCTCATCAATGCAAGCACCCGTGTGTCGACCCACAGCGTCCCCACACCAATGCCTTCGTGTGTGGTCAACCCCATGGAGCACACCCATGCGGCACCCGCTGCGCTGCCCGCTGCAGGCCTTGTCAACCTGCCCACAGGCCTCTCTCGAGCCCCCACGGGCTACCCAAGCGACCTCAAGTCAGTCGCCTGGAACCAGCACCAGCTGGCCCACCTACAACAGATGTGCAGTGAGGCTGGCGGGACACCGGCAGCCCCTGGCCTGACAGGCAAGCATGCGGCGGGACGCGAGCTGGCAGGGCCTGGCTTTGTGGGCAAGGCTCCTGCCTACCCGCAGGAACTCTGCCTGGCGCAGTCCTTCCACCTGAAGCCGCCCCTGGAGAAGCCGAGCCCATCCCCACCAGTCAATGGTCTGGCAGCCCCCTTGGCCTATCCCAATGGTCACTACTTCCAGCCCCTGTGGAACAACATTCTCCCCACTCCCAATAGCGACAGCTCGGGGTCTCAGGACCTCACCATGCCATTCCATGGTGGGCAGCCCACAGGTGCACCCCTCGACTGTGCGGCGGCTGCTGGGGCCCACTACCGAGCAGGGACTGGGGGCGGCCCAGTGGCCAGCCAGAACAGCTTGATGCAAACCGTGGATTACCTGAGTGGGGATTTCCAGCAGGCCTGCTTCCGAGAACAGAGCCTGGCCATGCTGAGCAAGGCCCACCGCGCCCCTGGCAACCGCGCCCCTGACCCCACAGATAGCCGGAGTCTTCATATCCAGCACCCGGGGTATAGATAGGGAGCTTGCCCGGTACACACGCCCTCCTAGGTTTAGTCTTACTCTTGAGTAACTGGATAGGTTTTTTTTTGACTGCTCCAGTGTGATCACTCGTAGTTGTCTGCGAGAGGGAATTTGGAGGGATCTGATTGAGGGCAGAGGTGGGTCCTCTGTCCCTTCATCCTCCCCTCTCATCAGCCCTTCTCTCCACTTCCTGCCTGGCAGCCCCTCCACCACGGCCATCTCCCGCTGCTGTGCTGGTGTGTCCTGTACCTCTGGCCAGGGCCCCGTAGGACTGAGGACACATCGACTGTGATGAGGTAGATGGAGGTTACAGGCTCGCCCTCACCTCTCTGTCTTTAGGATGGAGATGTCAGACTTCTGAATCCTCTGGGAGCCAATGTCTTATTCACCCAAAGATCTCAAATCAAAACCAACTCATTTCATCCCCTCGCGCCTTTCCTCAAAGCTTTGTTTTTTCATCCTCCTGATCTCAGTGCCACTGCATCTGCCCTTGTCACCTCCTGGGGTGTCCTGCAGACAGAAAGAACCATAGCCTTGAGACATGGCTACTAGGTCTTCAGAGATCCCCGTCCACCCCACCCCCCACCCCCGGCCCTAGAGAAATGACATTCTGGGCCCAAGAAGCCCCGAATCCAGAGGCTCGCCGAGTCAGGCCCCATCTGAAGGCTCCTGGAAGAATCCCTCTTTTGTTTCTTCTTCTGGCTGCTCTTGGCTGGCGTTCCTGGACAGTCCTTGGGTTGTAGCGGCACACTCTGTCCCGCATACCGGACATCCCTTTCTCACTGTGGCCTCTCCCTTCACTGACCGCTGCCCTCATCACCCAACCCTCCTCAAAAAAACATTTAAACAAGCTACCTTAATGTGAGGAAGAGTAGGTAAGGGGTGATCACACTGGAGTCTGGAATTAAAAACACCAAAAACAAAAAATGGGGAAAAAAAAAACGCATTTGGTTCTCTCTCACACTGGCTAAGTACTGCTCTGCACTGTCAGTTTTAAATGTCTGTACGAATGTAGTGTGGGTTTGAGTAGCATTGTGTGTGAGCGGCCCCACAGGTCCATGCCTCCTCTAGCCACCGCCCGCCCGCCCAGTCCCTCAAGTTTAAAAAAGAAAGGAGGAAGAAGAAGAAGAAGAAAAACACAACGCCTTAAGCTCTTTGAATTACTCCTTTACCAAATGAGCATGGTTTTGACCACTGGAGATGGGCACACGTAGGAGAGAGCCCCTCCTGGCCCCGCCCCTTCTTAGAGCAAACCCCCACCCCCCCCCCTCCATGCTCCACAGGTCCTGTTCCAAATGAAAACTAGTTGGCTAGCGAGTTCAGCCTCTTCTGTAAAGTTAAACTTAGATGGTTTGGTTGTAAATGTTTGCCCCCTTCTGTTAAAGATACATCCTTGGCCTTTTTTCTTTTCTTTTTTTAAAACGAGCCCTGACCCATCCTCTTGTCTCTGGGGAATGTGAGCTGATGTTATTTAAGATTTTGGATTTTGTTTAGAATACTATCCACTGTTCTTTAGCCAGAAATTCTTTAGCGACCTGAAGCAATGTGACCGAAGACCAGTTCTTAAATTATGTGTTGGCAAATTGCCTTATATTTAAAAAGGAAAAAAAAAAGAGCAAAAAAAAAAAGCCTGATTGTGTTACGCCAAATGATAGCAACCCGAGGCCCTAATTTATTGTCCCCAGTGTCTCCCTGCTGCCCCGCTGGCCTTGAGCCCTCCTGGTGTGGCCCTAGCACCCTCTCACCCGCTCCCTTCTGCAGAGCCCTGCTCCTCGGAGTCCACATCCCTCTTCTTCCCACACGACATTCCCAAGTCAGGCGCTTCTGCTGTCCTTTTCCTTGCCTCTCCCTGCAAGCTGGGCTGCCAGTCAGGAAATTGGACTGTCCACAAACGTGGGGGCTTTATTTCAGACCACCTTAAACCCACCTTCCTGTGCGGGGAGGGGGCTGCCCCTCAGCAGTGCCCACTCCTGCCCCTAGTCTGCATGGATAATGTACTGTGATCTCCCCACCCCCACTGCCCTCACCTTTGTAGTGAGGGACTTCCTAATTCACTCTGAGCACACCCTCCCCCCCACCAACCCCCAGCCAGCAATAAGGGTCCAAGCCAGGACCTCCTGTCCACACTCCCTGCCTTCATCCCACTCACTGCACACACTGTAGCATTCATCCACCATCTCCCTCACGTTCTCACCTGTGGTGGTTTCTGGGTGTGATGGGGTTTTTAAGATTATGAACCAGTAAAAAAAACAACAACAACAAAAAAACGTTCCTTTTGACCTGGTCCTATTCGTTGGATGCTGTGAATGTTTGAGGTGCTTTACTGTTTCTTAACAAGTCAAGTCCTTGACTAGAAGGGAGTAAATCTGGTTTTGAAGAGGGCCCACTCCAAAGTCCCCTTCTGGCCATTAGCCCAGACCTTGGGACAGACATTACCCGTTCCCTCCCTCTCCCACCAAAAGGGCAGCTCAGAGTCATGCCCCGACAAGGCTGCAAGGGGCTTGGGGGCCAGGGGAAGGGGGGTCTTACATGAGTAAACATGTCCCTCGCTATGACTGCTTCATCCTCAACCAGAGGCTTTTCTTGCCAACTCGCCACCACCTCTGCCTTCCGGAATTGCTGAAGATTCTGCGCTCGAGGTGGAGGTAACAGCTGCGATAATTCAACTGAAAACTGTTGTCTCTGAAGTTGCTCCTGGTGTCCAGAGCTTCCTTTCATCTACAGGGGGATAAGGGCTGTTCTTCAAGTCACTCCCTTCTGCTCAAGTTGGGTTTGAGATGGGAAGGTGGGGAGGAGACTCCAGCGCATGTGGACTTCTAGACCTGTAGACTGTTCCACGGTCACAGGCATGGGCAGGTGGCTCCTACAATGCTGGTGGCTTTCAGGGCACATGCACAGCCCCTTCTGGTTGTGCCTTTTTCTGTGGGGCACCCCTAGGTGCTTCAGCTCCTTTTCTCCCTAAGTCACTCAATGTGAAGGCAGGCTGTCTCCTGCCTGTGTTGGATGAAACTTGGGTCCGAGACCACAGAGCAAACCCCAGGAGCCAAAGTGACCGTGCCCAGCTTCAAGATGGGGTCTTCAAAAAACAGGGAAAAAAAGGGCTGAGCCCTGGTGGCGTAGTGGTTGTGCGCGGGACTGCGGCCCACTGGGATGGAGGTTCAATTCCAGCAGTGGCTCTACAGGAGCAAAGGCTGGGCCTTCTACTCCCACCACCAGAGGGCAGTGATGCCGCCCCCCCCCCCAAAAAAAAAAAAAAAAGATGGGGTATTGAGGGAGACGCTTTAGAAATCACATTTCCTTTTGGGGAACATGGCCCGTGAGTTCCATAAGGCAAGGGAGATCCAATTGCAAGGTCCCATCGGCGCGCAGAGTCCTAAGATAAGTGTGCAGTGGTGCTGTCCTGGCAGCAAAAGGAGCCAAGCTTGGCTAAAGTGGCTTCCCTGGAAGACCGTTCTGAAACACCACTGAAGCAAAGGTATTGACTGGGCCATTGCTGCGGAGTCCTGGCTCCCACTACATCAGTGAATGACTCTGTTGAAGCGATGGCTGGGAGAGTCCCCTGATGGGGTGGCTTATGCTCCTGTCCCCTTCGATATTTCTGTGGCAGGAGTGACAGCATGAACTATAGAGCCCTCACACCTTCTGACAGTGTTAACATTGCCCATCCACCACTGGGGCCCCTGTAGGCTAGGTATCAGTAAGGTACTTTATGCTGATGAGCTCATTTGATCTGTCAAATCCAGGGGGTGGGTAAGATGATTCTAATTTTACCAATGAGGAATAAAATAACATGCCCAACATGAGCAGTGACAAGCCTCAAACCCACCAATTGCCAAAGTTGAAAGCGATGCTTCAAGGATCTATTGGAATTTAAAATAGATGCCCTGGGCTGAGCCCCAGTGGCGTCGTGGATGAGTGAGGGACTGCGGCTCACTAGGTTGGTGGTTCAAATCCAGCAGCAGCTCTCCAGGAGCAAGGCTGGGCCTCCCACTCCCACCAGAGGGCAGTGATACCCACAAAAATACCAAAAAACAGATGCCCCATCATGTCCCAATCCAGGTGGAAAAGTCACTGGGAAACTGATCCACACCCACTCTTGTTTCATGTGTAAAATGTGGGCCCCACTGAGATCTATTAACAATGAGATCACTGGTGAGGAGCTAAGAGCCTTTCCCGACTTAGCCTAACATTCATTAAGCACCCTGCTAGGAATATGCCTCACCTCATTAAATTTCCCCTACAGTCCACTGAGAGCTCCTTGTACTCAGGGAATAACAGCGATTGCATGTGTGTGCTACATATGAAATAGCACACTACAGTGCTTGGCAGTATCTGCCTAGAAGTGCTGGGTGGCAGCTATTAGACCAGAAAAAGGACCTGCTTAGGGCAGAGGTACCAGTCGGGCTGGGGACAGAGCAGGGGGACTCTTGCTCTATAAAATGTCCAGTCACAGCAATCTTCCTACATAGTCAGCAGAGGGCAGCATCAAGAGACTGTCACACGAAGTCTGATGCAAATTTTGGTGTCTCCCACCAGAGGGCAGTGCATCCCTTTTGAGACCATGCCCTTGGACTCAACAGGTGTGGTTCTTTAAGCAGGCCAGATGAGTCAGACCAAATCCAAGTTAATAAATACAATTCAGGATTTATTAAAAATCAGGGACACCCCCCCTGCCGTGCCCTCTGGCACTAAGCAAATAAATAACCAGAGGGGCAACGGCTGGGGAAGGGGCTAAAAAGATTGCTAGGCAGACTCCCAATGACCCAACCCTTCCCCCCCACTTATGGCTCTTGGGACGTGGCACCAACTGGCACCTCAGTCCCGAATAGAGTGTGGTCGGCACAAGGCACATCTGCCCTGCCCGGAACAGGCCCTGGGATCACTTGTTTCCAGCCCTTGACTCTGTGACCTGCTGTCCCAGGAGCCAGGGCTGAAGCACCAATTGGAGGCACCTGAGGGTGGTAGGAGGTGGTGGGTGTATGTGTGTGAAGAGGAGTGGGGCAAGAGAATGTGGGTGGTGACGGTGGCTGAAAGGGGGGGTCCGGCCCCTCTCCAGAGTCAGCCGTGCCCGACTGAGGTCATGTCCCACATGGAGCCCCCCTGCCCTCAGCTGAGGATCTTCCGGGGCAGTTCAACAGAGGCCCGGATGAAGACTGCATCGTCCCGCACGTAGTTTCGCTTGCGGATGTCCTGGTGAGAGATGAACTTGGGGTAACCAAAGCCCAGAGAACTCTCATCTAGAGAGCCCCGCCAGGTGCCGGGCTTCTGGAAGTTCTTCCAGTTTGGGTCAGGGTGGAAGGTCTCGGTGACATGCTGTGGCTTGGCCAGCCCAGGGTCGCTCTGATCCAACAGGGAGAAGGTGACACGGCGGGCAAAGGGCCACTCCAGGAGGTTGTCGAAGGCGCCGGGCAACACTCGGATGTAGAGGGACAGGTGCGTGCCCTCGCCGCTGCCGTTGCCGTTGAGGAAGGCGGACACCTGCAGCTTGTAGCCATACTTGTGCGTGTAGAAGGCCGGGCTGAAGCACTCCAGGTTGGGCTTGGCCTTGGCCTCCTGCAGGCGGCGCCCGTAGCTGCCAATCTTCCAGATGAGCATGCCATCGCTGCCCACCGACAGCTCCTCCAGCTCCCGGCGAAGCTCCTGCAGCTCCTGCCGCTGCCGGCTCACCAGGGCGCACATCATGGCGAGGTGCGGCTTCACACTCTCCTCCACGTGCCGGGCCATTGCCACCTTCGGGCACTGTGTGCAGGGCCAAAGGCAGGGGGGGAAGGAAGGGACACTGTCAGAGGGGCAGGCCCAGGGGGAGGGGTGGGTGACCCCCCAGCTCTGAGTGAGGAAGGTAGAGGTTCGGGGAGGTGCCCGCCACGAGCCAGCGGGGGGCAGGGCGACAGGCTTGACAGCAGCACAGCAGTGGGAAGCTTGGTCAGGCTGAGGCACCGGGGAGCTGGGAGGAGGCGGATGGAAGTGGGGCATCTCACCCTGTGCTTGCAGCCTGAGTCTTTGAAGGGGCACAGCACCAGGGCGGTGTTACAGCTGTCTTTCAGGTGGCCCGGCAGGTCCTCTCGAGCCACGGTGCCCACGCCGCACTGGTTCGGGCAGGCTACTGGCAGCCTCGGGCACTGGTATTGGTGGCTCTGCCGACCAAGAGGCGGCAGTCAGTAGGTAGCCTGACTCCCTGCCACTTGCCCTGCAGCCCAGCCCAGGAAGGGCCTCACCTGGATGGTGTCAAAGACGAACTCCTTGCTGCAGTAGGTGCACGGCTGGGTGCGCTTGGGGCACTCGGAGGTGGCATGCTGGGCCAGCAGCCGCCGCATCATGCGGGCACCACACTTGTTCTCACAGTACACACTCTCCTGGGGGCACACGCCCTCATGGGTCTGGAAACCATAGGGGGGCTGAGTGCTGGGCCGCCCACCCGG
>PVJH01043879.1:0-13339 GCA_004026705.1 Nesogale talazaci | reverse complement strand
GCCTCAGACACCCCCAGGGGCAGTTCTACCCTCTCCTCCAGGATCGCTCTGGGTCAGAGTCGACTAGGGGGCAGTAGGGTTTTGCTTTAATTTTGACTTCTGCTATGTTACCCAGTTCGTTTTATGTTTCTAAATTGTTGTTGGTTGGTTTTTAAGGGGCTGTTAAAATGTTACATGGTTGCCCTGAGTAAAGTTTCCCAGTGTCCTGTGCAAGCAAGCATTGTTCCCGGCAAATACTCATTGGCTTGCCCTTCTCTCCTAGAGATCCAAGCCCAAGTTTTACATGCTCTCCATGTTCCCGTACCCATCCGGCAAGCTTCACATGGGCCACGTGCGGGTCTACACCATCAGCGACACCATCGCCCGTTTCCAGAAGATGAGAGGGAGACAGGTAAGGCCAGGAGCCCCCACCCACCCAAAACAACCTGGTTCTGAACAGGCGCTGTGGAAACACTGTTCCAAGACAAGAAAACGCCCACAAGTGGAGATGAGGGCAGCTTTGAAGCCGCACATGATAGACCCAGCACTCGTTCCTTTCCTTAAAAGCCTCAGAAACCATGACGATAAAGCCTCTGCATCAATGGAGGGGCTCCCGGGCTGGAGATTGGGTCAGAGAGGGAAGTGCTATGGGGGTAGAGGGAAAGAGAAGCAGGGGGTGCAGGCCCACGAGGCCCGCCCAGGAGCTGTCAGTCACCAGGCAGCAGCGGGAGGGGCACGGGTAAGCAGAAAATTGGGGCACAGTGCAGCGAACGACTCCAGCCGTACAAATGAACCCCAGGTAAACCACACTCACCGTACCAAGTCGGTTCCCATTGATGGCGACCCAGGAGCACAGAGCACACCTCCCCAAGCAGGTTTCCGAGACGCCAACCTGTGTGTGCATGTGTATATATTTTCATTGTCATGGGCTAGCTTTGCTTACAAAAATACACTAAAATTGTTTTTTTAATAATAATAATAATTAAATTTTAAAACTTTTCAACTTTTTGGTTATGATGACCAAAATATCTTTAAAGATTTATCACTGATACAAGGGAAAATCTTTCCTTTTTTTTTTTTTTTGTATTAAAAGATCCTTGTATTGGGGTCTCTTACAGCTCTTATTACAATCCATACAGTGACTGTATCAGGCATATTTATTTGTACATATCTTGCCATCATTCTCTTCTGATAATTACTTTCTATCAGCTCCTCTTTTCCTTTCCCCCCCTTCTAGGGAAAATCTTTAAATATATAAAAGCTACTTATTGATACTATCACTTTAATACTTCTTGGCTAAAATGCTGCTGCTCTTGCTTCAGAATCCTGTATCTTTTTTATTTTTTAAACTTATACTATTGCAAGCTTTATAGGTTTCTTTTTTAACCACCCTCTCACCCTGGTGACCCCTTGATAAATTATAAATTATTACTTTTTTTTTAGGCATCACTGCCCTCAGGTGGTGGGAGTAGGAGGCCCAGCCTTTGCTCCTGGGAGCCGGAATTGAACCTCCATCCCAGTGGGCCGCAGTCCCGCGCACAACCACTACGCCACCGGGGCTCAGCCCTACTATCTTCATATCTTACTTTTTCTGCTATCTCCCTTCACCCACGTCCCCCTTGCTTGTCCCCCTTGGGGCGGGTGTGTAGTTATACACTGACCATTGCAGTGATCCCCCTCTTCTCCTCCTCTCCCCCTCACCTTCCCCCTTCTTTTGTGGCACGGCTTCTCACATGACTGCGGGAAATAAACTCGAGGTGGGGTGGGGCAGGGGGTGGTTACCTGTCCTGGACTCTGTGTGTCAAGAGCTCTTACCTGTCCCAATGCACATGCTCTGGTCTTGTCAGATTTGTAAGGTAGAACTGGGGTCACGATAGTGGGTGGAGAGGAAGCATTCAAGAGCTAGAGGAATGTTGTGTGTTTCATCGATGCTGTATCCTTCTCTGAGGGGATGTCCAATTGTCTACAGATGGACGCTGGGTCTCCAAGCCGATCCCCCTTGTTTGCATTGATTTGATTGTTTATTTTGGCTGCTAATTCCTGATACCTGATTCCCGTCGATACCTCACGATCACACAGACTGCTGTGCTTCTTCCAGGTGGACTTCATTGCTTCTTTGCCAGACAGCCGTATATTTAACGTCAAGCCTTTAAGACCCCAGAAGCCCTATATGAACCCTAACTCTTAACCGCAGCACACAGCCTCATCTTTCTTGCTCAGAACCCTTGTTGGCTTCAAACCGTTGACCTTATTGATCACAGTCCAACTCGTATTGGGACCACACAAGCCACAGAAGATGGTTGATTATAGTTGGCTGTTCCATTTTCCACATTCTTTAATGAGCACCCATTAACTTTAAGTGGAGAAAATAAAATTTTACAAGGAAAATAAATGTGGAGAATCCTTTAACTCTGGGGAGATGATAGAGGCTCTAGTAACAAGGGAGCTTCTAAAGGGGCTTCTGGAGGAGGTGGGGTTTTCCACTGAGCCTCGCCCAGGCTCGCAACCACTCACCTCTAAAAGGGGCGCAGAGCAAGCAGCGCTTGCCCCAGTGGCTGTGGCAGGGATTCAAAGCGGACGACGAGGGGGTGCTCCGTACATACGTGGCACGTGGGACGCAAGTTAGAGGGACGAGTTCCCCAGGAAGCAGGGTGAGCACAGGCTCACTTGTCCTCATCAGATACCCCGTCCCAACCAGAGATCGTGACTTTGAAAGGGGACTTTGATTATGTAGGAAGGCATTGGGAGTTGGGAGAGAGACACATGCCAGCCACATCCAGAAGCACCCTGGTGGCGAAATGGTGGTTCGCTTCCATGGGTAACGTGGAAGCACAAGTATGCCAGTACTTACCGACTAATGAGCACCATACATAACCAAGAAGTACTAGCGGTTCCCAGTGGGATCTGCGCACACCCGCCCCTGAGCGCTGACTGCGCATACCTTCTCCAGCGCTGTCTCCTCAGCCACGTTAGTAGCTTGGAACCCGCCATGGGGGACGTATTTGCTGGTGTTGGTGCTGTTGCTGCCAGACAGGTTCCCACCTACAGAGACCCCCACGGTGCCACCAAAGCACAGACGCTTCCAGACTTCAAGCGTTGTGCTGGAGCCCGTTGTCCGTAACCCCTGTGTCTGACCGTCTCATCGAGTTTCCTCCTCTCTCCTCTTAGCCTCCGCTTCCCATGGTAGGACATCCTTCTCCAGGGGCTGGTTCCTTCCGCTAACATATCCCCAGTGTATCAGATGAGATCTTCGCCATCCTTGCTTCTAAAGAGCATCTGGCTGTACCTCTGCCCAGAGAGGGCACCTCGTTCTCTGGCTGGTCCATTGGTGTGTCAGTGTTTGTCATTCAGAGGCTTCCTGTCTTTCTTCAGTCTTTCGTCTCCTCTCCTCCCTCTGATGGACGCCTGTTGAACACTTCCAAGAGGCCTGCGCAGCAGATTTGCCAGTGACGGCACTTGGTTCAGTTTCTTGACTAGGACTGCTGACGGTGGATCCAAATCCAGTGAAATCTTTGACCGCTTCGGTATTTCCTCTGCTTTCCATGGCATTAGCTATCGGTCCCGCTGTGGGAGTTTTCGCCTGCTATACTTGGATTGCCTCCCTCCTGAAGGGATGTAGCTGTTGATGGCCTTCCGTCATTGCTTCGTGCCCTCAGCACTTTCAGCGAGCACGGTTGTGTCGCCCCTGCATGTGGCAGATGGTTAATGGCTCTTCCTCTATTCCTAATGCCTCTTTGCTTCTTCAGAGAGTCCAGCCTTGCAGTTAATTTGCTCAGCAGAACTCATGTACCTAGGGAGTGTTGTCAGGAGAGAGCGATCCCTGGAGAAAGACAATGATTCTTGGTAAAGGAAAAAAGAAGAAATCAGCCCCAAAGAGGAACACGCTCAAGCAGCCGGCGGTGGCACATGGATGGAAACAGGTGGCACGCATGTGGCCATGAGGCGAGGCCGGCGCGGGACCAGGCAGCCTCCTTCTGCTGCACACAGGGTCCCCGTGAGTCAGAACTGACCAGAGGGTGCCTCACGTGAACGGGCTCAGCGACGGAGCGTGGCAACGCCCATCCTTCCCGCTGGCCAGCCAGGCAGCATGGTTCTGTTGGAATCCCTGCCTCTGGATCACTGGGCGGGCACCGCATGAGCACAATGAAGCACTCTGGAATTCCCATCCCATGAACCGTTGGCCGTACTGCGGTCTGACCCACCCCGTGGAACACCCTCGCCCTCAACAAGCAGCATCCCCTGTTCCACTTCTGAATCCGGCTGGGAATCCTGACAGTTCTCCGTCTCTGGGCTCCGCACAGCCATTTAAAAACGATCTTTCGAGCGCTTTCACTCGCATGTCATGTTAACGAGATGGTTCGGTAATTTCTGCATTTGGCCGGGTCACCTTTCTTTGACATGGGCCCCCGTTGGGGATCTCTTCTGGCCCACCGGTCGGGTCACTGCCTTGTGAATGTCTTGTCATTGATGAGCCTCCAGGGCTCCAAGCCAGGGCTGCCGTTTGGGTGGTTGGTTTTCCTGCACCGGACCCGCTGGTAACCCATCAGACCAGCTACGGCTGTGATGAGCCTCTGAGTCCTGTACCCATGGTCTCTGCCGCCTCCCAGTTCTTGGTGAAGAATTATGTTTAGTTAAAGCCTTGTGTAGCCGTTGCCACAACTGGTTTGAAATTTTAAGCCGCGCTCTATTCAGGGCGAGAACCGCGCCACACACGGAGGACGAGCTGTAAGCATCTTTCAGTACTTGAAGCGTTGAGAACTTTAGCGACCTGAGCCTCACTCTGAGATGGCCAGCCGTGTGTGTGTCCCTGCTTTAGGGCAGGTAATCTACCCCCCCACCTCCCCACCCCCACCCCCACGCCGTCTTCCATCATCGCTGCTATTGCCGATTAGAAAGAGGCAGTGTAGAATGGAGCCACTCTCTGTCCAGAGTACAGTGCTTTATCTCGCCGTGATTCCGCAGCCAGATTCTTGTTCTTGCCGTGTCCCGACCTGGAATCAGGGAGGGCAGATAAGTAAATCAATGTTGAGTAAGCAGACCCCGCAGAGCTGCCCGTGGACGGCACAGGCCAGGGAGGGCTCTTGTGAGCAGACAGGTGGGTTGAGAGGTGAGGGTAGGCCTGTAAGGCTCCGGGCTGGGCTGGGCTGGGGTGGTACAGAAGATGATCCCGTCAGAGCCCCAGGCCCAGCAGACATGAGGAAGTCTCCCCCACCTGCAACTGAACCCGAGGTCCGGGCTGGCTCCTCTTGCTGACAGGGTGCGTTCGCGCGCATCTGTGCACGGCGCTGAATGTCTCTGAAAGCCACATGCCTCATCCTTCCAATAAGCAACGATCCCTCCCTCCCAGGGCCGTGGTCAGGGTTAAGCAAGCTATCGATTACGTGCGTCTGGAACATAATAATCCCTTCGGAAGTGGTAGCCTTAAGTATTATTTACGCTGATCCAATTTACTCCGCATCTCTGAGGAAGGCCACTCACCACCCATTAACAAGCGCCTCCACAGCCCCCTCCGCATGAAGCAGGCTGCACAGTTGCCCTCTGAGCACCAGCATGCCGGCCATCGCCATTAGCTCACCTGTGGCTTGTGTTGTGCCTGCTTTACACGTGGAACCATTCTGCCCCGTGCCTTACCGACTCTCCACCTGTGTGGTTAGCAGGCACCGAGCCGTCGCCTCCTCCCTGGGTCTCAGCGATCTGTTCTCTAAGCTTGGCCTGTGCTCCCCCATCGTGGCACACTCTCTGATCGGGCAGAGGTCATTTCTCTCTCTCCCTGATTTTCCGAGACTTTGTCTCATGAATTTGTATCATGTACCACGTGTTGACTTTTCAAATGCTGCTTCTACCTCTATTGAGATGCCATGTGATTTTTATCTTGTACTCTGTTCATGTGGTGAATTATGGTGATTGATTTTTGTATATTTAAGCAACTGAATTCTTGGGACAAATTCTGTCTGTGAAGTCTCAGCTCATGGTATATTACAGTACTGGAGATATAAGTTGCCCTATCAGTAGGGACATTGATCTGTAATGTTCTTTTACTATCCTTATCTGGTTTGGATATCAGGGTTATGTTGGACTCACTGAGAAGAGAGGTAAGGTTCCTTTCTTCCCATTTTCTAAAGACGTTTTATGTAACGTCGGCGTTGTTTCTCCCTGAAAAGTTTAAAAGCATTCATCCAGGGCCTAGAGTTTTCTGTATGGGGTATTTTGATGTGAATGATATTTCTTTAAAGGATATAGACCTTTAATGGCTATAGAACAATTCAGATCTCTCATTTCTTTCTGTTTTCACTGGAGAGAGCTGTGTTTGTGAGGACTTTGTCTGCCCTTCCTCACACTCTGTTCTGGGCTGCCCTCTGTCCATTTCCTTCATTAACCTCCGCTCCTGCTCGTCCACGTGCAAGCCTTGAAAAATTAGGTCTATTTCCACCAAAGACCTTATTGCACAAACACCAGCTCTCTCATCCCAAGGCACTCGATATAACATTTAATCGTACTAGTTTCAGCTATACTTTTTTTTTTAAAAAAACATGTCGCCTGGCTATACTCCTGCACAGCCTTGATTCTCATCTTCAATTCAAACGTTACCACTCTCCGAATGTCTTTTCATGCTTTCCCCATGTGTCTGACTCTCAGGGACACACACACACACTTTTACCAGGGGGCTTCAAAAATTCCACCATCTTCTAATTCCATTTTCCCACGAACTTTCTGAAGCCCCTCTTTTCATATATAGTATTGTGTGTTTTCAATTATGCATAAATGCTGTCTTAGCAATAGCCCACATATTTATCTTTCCCCGAATTTTGTTTCGCGATTTAACCAAGCTTGTGTCTTATGTAGAGTTAGTTCATTCATCCTCTTCAGAGCTGATCATAGGCAATTTCCTATGTTCTCAGGAAAGGGGTTTTACAGTGTTTCCTTTTGACCCTTTGCTCCAGGGAACCAGTATTGACTTCTCGCTCCCCCACGGAAGCAGGGGTGTTTCTGGGCTGGGCAGAAAGGGGTGCCCCACCAGAGCATGTAGCGCAGCACTAGACTTCCTGCCTTTTACGTGGGAGACCCAGGTTGGATTTGCCAGTGCACCTCGTCTGCAACTACCACCTATCCATCAGCACAAGCCTGGGTGTGCTTATCTTACTGGACAGGTTTCAGCACATCCTGCGTATAAAGGTGAGGTAGGAAGAAATGCCAGCTGACCCACTGTGTTAGTCCGGGTAGACTAAAGAAACAAGTTCATAAACACGCATATGGATGTAAGGGAAAGGTTTATATACAAGAGGAATGGAACATTGAGAAAGCATCCCAACCCAGTCCAGTCCAAAGTCATAAGTCTGATATTAGCCTGTATGTCCGATACCAGTCTGTAAAGTCTTCTTCCAATTCACAAAACACGTGCAATGACACCAGGACAATCACAGGCAGTGGGTACAGAGTCTTGTGTATCCAGCTGCTGTGAAGCATCCTGGCACTGGCAGGGGTCTCTCCATGGCTCCTTATTTCCAAGACTCAGGGTCCATCAGCAGTATCAATTGGCGGCAGAAGCATCTCAGTGCTGGCAGGGGTCTCTCTGTGGCTTCTCTGGCCCCAGGGGTCTGGTTCCATCAGGGCAAGCCCATGTGGCTTCTCCACCTCCTCCAGTCTCCAGGAATCAGGATCGATTAGCATGCTGTCATCTCGTCTTGTCAGTTCACCTCTCGGAGACGCAGTTCAGCCTCCCTTCTCTAATTGGGAAATATTGCGAGACTTAGCACAATTCTCAGGAGAAAGCCATGCCCACACAGAGGCCTCATTGGTTATCTCCATATCGACAGACTAGACTCCACCCTTACATTCCCAATCGTGAAATTGACATCAAGTTCATGACCGCCACACCCACTTCAGAAACTGTGGAGCAGGGCAGTCCGACCCACCCCTGGCAGGGAGGAATGAGCAGCGTCTGCTTCTGTTCTGCAGGGTGGCCAAGAATTGAGAGCCACACAGACGGCAGCTTACAAAGATAGCCTGTGGCAGATGGTCACCGCATGCTTCTATCTGTTTAGGAATACTGTGGACACACCATCAGGAGAGACCAGTCCTTGGAGGGGGACATCACGTTTGGTGGGAGGGCAGAGAGAGAGGAAGGCCTTCCACAAAATGGACAGACCCTGAGGCCCCATGCATGGCTCCAGCAGAGGCACCGTAGTGAGCACGAGCCAGGGCCGGGCCCCGTTTGCTTCTGTTGTCTAAGGTCGCTGTGGGTCAGGCCAATCTGATGGCACCTGTCTGCAGCAGCCACCGCCACCATGTGTGTATGACAGGCTTCTTTCTCGGGGGCAGGGAAGGCTTCCCTAACGTCTTCTGGGCCACCACTCCTCCCACCCCCCGCCGTGTGCCATGGCTAAGAAGTGCAATCCAGCCTTTCTGAGCTTCTGCTGGGCACTTTGTACAGATCTGCACAAAGGAGCCTGCAGGTGGTTAGAAAAAGATCCCTGAATCAGTCGGTTCACGAACAGTTGAGGTCCTGGCGACCCAACAGGACAGGGTCGAACTGACTGCCCTGGCAAGTTCCCAAGACTGCAGGTGTTTGCCACAACAGAAAGCCCCGCAGTCTCTCAAGCAGCAGCTGGTGGTTTTGAACTGCCAGCCCAGTGGATGGCGTCCTCCATGCCGTCAGAGCGCCCTGTGAAACATGACCGCCTCAGAACCCCCAGGGAGGAGTTCTACTGCGTCCTAGCGGGACACCGGGAGTCAGAATGCAACCTGACTGTGGTGTTTTCTGTGCGGGCTGCTGTTTCTGTTTTCAACAAAATAGAATTCAGAAGAAGAGGGGAGACCTGAAACAGTGCACTGTGGGAACAAACCCGCCCCAGCAGAGCCGAGTGAGGCCTGGAGGTCGTCAGGCAGGCCCGAGCCGGGGTCGCTTCCACAGGGCCCCCCAGAGGCCAGAGAGAAAGGGCCCGGTTTCCGTCGTCAGAAGAGCCACTCCTGCTGGCCGTGTTCTTCTGGAACTCAGAGGCTGTCTGGTGACGTATTTGAAGCTCAGGACCATATGGTGGTTTTGTTGTGTTTTCATATGTTATGCGCACAGATGGTAGGAACATAAAATTACCCGCCTCCCACCGCGGCTGTCTCCCCAGCACCTTCTGGCCAAGAATCAAGTGATTAAAACATCGAGATGCCAAGCTGCCCCCTCAGCGCTGGGCTTGGGCTAATGTGTGCCGGGCACCAAGCCTCCAGGCACTGCCCCGGTGGGGGTGGGGGGGTGGGGTGGGGTCTCTACCCCAGCCTTTTTGCCAGCGACTGGAGGGCAAGGAGAGCAGAGACTGCGCGTGGGCCTGGCCACAGCCTCATCCCACTGCGGGCACGCACAGACGTCGGGAAGCCAGGCGAGCTCCCAACAAGGGAGCGGTAATGTATGATGCATCAGGCTCCAGCCTGCCGGGCCGCCAACAAGTGCCTCTTAAGCGCCCGGAGAGGGGGGTCACATGGAATTGTTTCCCGGTTTTCCCGTCTCCTGGCACCTGAAGGTTAATGATGGGGCAGTTTGGCGCCTGCAGGGGGAGCCTGAGGCGCTGGCCCAGTGCCTTGACTGGAATGCAGCTGATTTGCCCCCGAGCCGGTGGGTGACCCCGGGGTCTGGCAGGTGGATGTTTCCCCCTCGGAAGTCGTCACTGGATTTCGCTCCCCCATCGGTAACAGTGGCGGGTGAGGAAACGTGCCCAACAAAATTAATCAGCCTGTTTCTCATTTCTTGGAAATAAAAAGAACAGAATCTGCTCCAAAGAAACCAACAACGCTGTCTGAAAAAAGAGCCGTGTTGGCCGAAGCCGCACGTCAGCGGGCAGAAAAGCTCTCAAGTCGACGCCAGGAGACTACAGAGAGCGTTGGGTGACTGGGGGAGGCAGGCAGGCAGCTGGTCATTCCCCCCCCCCACCCCCCACCCCGGTTGGATCCCATGGTGTAACAGAGATGCTGCTTTCTCTTCAATAGGTGACCTGCTGTCACGGCCCCTCCCCACTGCCTATCTCCTGCTGGTCGCTGGTTTTTAAAACATTATATTTAAGAATTATACGCTTAGAACTCCAGTAGTTTTTCTTAAAAGGAACGACCCTTGCTAAGACTATAGTTTCCTCTGTCCCCCACTAGGCCCCTTCCTCTTTAAAAAAAATCTAATGACTCATTTTACTGGGGACTCTTAAAGCTCTTATAACAATCTGTACACCAGTTGTATCAGGCACGTTTGTACCTAAGCTGCCGTCATCATTTTCTTTCTCTTGAGCTCTTGATAGTCCCACCTCTTCCCCTCCCACCCTCAGGGCTCCTTGATAAATTCTAGGTTAGTATTATTTTCCTATCGTACACCATCCAAGGTCTCCTTTCACCCGTGTTTCTGTTGTTCGAGAGCTTTTGCAGCAGATTTGTTGATTGCAAAATGTCACCTGCTTTTCAGACTGCTGCTTCTGCGTGCTGAAACTTTCTTTTTTTTTTTTTCTGCATCACTGAAACTCTCTCTCTCTCTCTCTCTCTCTCTCTCTCTCATTGGTTTCTTCCATGTTTTCATTGGAGTTTGGTGACACTTTACAGAGTAGATGGCAGCTTTACCTTCAGTGATTCACACATCTTATTCCAACTCATCCACTGCGGTCCCACCAGGATCCCACTTCCTCCCCGTGCTTTCTGTTTCCGTCGCTCCTTCTCCCCGGGCCTTCTGTCCTTGGATAAGCGCTGTCCTTCTGTGAGGCTCCCCCCTCTTGACAGCGACCTCTTCAAGTCTCCTGTGTGAGCCCCCCTCGCCCGCCCCCAGCCCTGCCTGTGCATTGCTCTGTGGATCCGCCTTCTCCTGTAACCCTCCCGCTTGCCTGCCAACCTCCAAGCCCACAGTTCAGCTTAGGGGGAACAGGGGAACACTGCTGGGGTGGGCCATGGTCACATGAATGTGTCCACGTCCGAGTCTGGCTTAGCCCCAGCACTCAGACAACCCCTCAGGCAAACTGGTCTCAGACTACCAGGGCCCCTCAGAAATTCCAGATCTTTAGTCTTCAACATCTTCTGAGTTGGCATCTCAGAAGCTCACAGGCTGCCCCTGACGCCCCCTTGATGCCACTGCTGGGCTGGCCTTGCGGAGCGGCTAGTGCCCCTGTGTTTCCGCTCCGTGGCCAGTCGGCCGCCATATCCATCGCCACTTTGCTTTGTGTGACAGGAGGGCTGGCTCTCGGGAGCCATGCGTTCTGGTCTTGGCTGGTTTGTGGACGTTAGGAAGTCCTGGCTAGACTAGAGTGGAGAAGCCAGGGAATTTCTTTGCCCAATAACACTCCAGACAAAGCAGTATCTTAAAGGGTATTTGTTTTGGTTAGAAACCCAAACCGGAGATAGACACCGAGCTCAGACTTGGCTAGCTAGCTCCCTCAGGACCCCTGGTGGTGCAGTGGTTTTGCGGCAGGCTGTGATCGGAAGAATCAGCAGTTCACAACCATTGGCCACTCTGCGTTCTGTGGGAGAAAGACGGGGTTTTCTCCCCCTGTCAAGAGTGGGCATCTCAGAAACACACAGGGGCAGCTCTCCCCTGCCCTGTGGGGTCACTGTGCTTGGCACTGACTCAGCAGCAACAATAGCCTTGTGAGCTGATCTCGCTGCCTTGAAGGTAGCTGGTTCCAGCAAATCCCCTCAGAAGCCAGTTTTCATTAATCGGGACTTTAAAAAATGTTGAAGGCACCCTGATGAGATAAAGACCAGCTTTCTCACCGAGGGGGCTTGTCTGCAGTCATCCACCGGGCCCGGACACACGTGGTGTCTGGAAATCAGCCTGTGAAAAGTCGAACCACAGACTCAGCTTTCTCTACCTAACCTCCTCCAGCCTCCTCTCAGGGTTCTTCCAGGGCGAGGTGGACAGGGGCCCCCTGGTGTGGGGTGATCCAGAAAAGGATGGTCCACACGAGAGGCATGCCGGGTGTCTCCCTGAAGAGTCGGCAGACAGGTTTGAGCAATTTGACCCCTGTTTCTCTTCTGCAAACCAGGTCATCAGCCCCATGGGATGGGATGCGTTTGGGTTGCCGGCCGAAAATGCAGCTATTGAGAGGAATCTGCACCCAGAAAGTTGGACGCAAAGGTATGTGTGTGCTGCCCCAGGAGGGCACTTGTACACAGAAACTCTTTGACCTTTTTTAAAACAACAAAAACGAAAGCTGTGCACAGGAAATTGGAAACAAAGACCCAGAGCAAAAAAATCATATCGATGTGAATGGAGGGGAGGGGCATGGAGTGGAGACCCAAAGCTTGTCTGTAGACAGTCAGACATCCCCGTACAGCAGAGTCACCAGGAAGAGAGGGCAGTCAAGGTGCGGTAGAGCACCAATGAAACATCCCGCTTGCCCCTAATTCTTCTTTTTTTGTTGTTTTTTGTTTTTTTGGGACATCACTGCCCTCTGGTGGTGGAAGTAGGAGGCCCAGCCTTGCTGCTGAATTTGAACCTCCAACCCAATGGGCTGCAGTCCCGCTCACAATCACTGTGCCACCGGGGCTCAGCCCCTCCCCTAATTCTTTAATGCTTCCTCCCCCCACCTCCTCACCATCCTGACCCCAATTCTACCGTACAAATCTTACGAGACCGGAGCATGTACACAGGTGCAGTTAAGAGCCCGTAACAGAAAAAATCCAGGACAGATAAACTTCTCAGGATCAATCATGAGAGTAGCGATACCAGGAGGGTCAGGGGAAAATCGGAGAAGAATGGGGGAATTGATTATAATGATTGACATAAAACACCCTCCCGCCTCTTTTTCAGGGGGATGAATCACAGAACACTAGGTGAAGGGAGACAGAGGACGATGTAGGATATGAAAATAATAAATTATAATTTATAAAGGGTTTATGTGGGAGTAAGGGAAAAACAAAAAATGAGCTGATATCATGGGCTCCAATAGAAAATGTTTTGAAAATGATGGCAACAAATGTACAAATGTGCATGACACAATGGGTGGATGTATGGATTGTGATAAGTGCTGTAAGAATCCCTGATAAAGTGATTTTTATTTTAAAGAAAAAAGAGATGTTGGAAGCAAAGCTGACCAAACACTGCAGTCTGACAAGCAGTCAACAGGATTCTGTGGGCGGATGCCTGTCTTCTGGCACACAGCGTCCTCACCTAAGAAATGACGCCAGTGTTTAGGGCCTTCTCCCATGTGCTCCCATTTGTTCTTTGTGATCTGCAGTTACCCCCTTCCTCTCTGAGCGCTTATGTTTGGATGGGAAAAGGAGAGAAGTACATATTCTGAATTCCAGTGATGCTCTGCCATTTCTCCTTCTTTGCAGTCCTACCCATATACAAAGACTGCTTTCTCGGGGTTTTTTCCCGAAGAGTCTGTGAATGGTGCTGTTGTCT
>PVJH01043878.1:0-13340 GCA_004026705.1 Nesogale talazaci | reverse complement strand
AAGTACTTCGAAAGCCATATAGCTGGAAGATATATGATACTCTGTGCACCAGTGTTAGGAAGTGAGGCGACTGAAGACAGGAATGTGTGGAAAGCCCTGAGAACCCATCCTGGGAGAAGTGTAGGGCAGAGGGAAAAGGGTGGGCGAGAATGACCCGCGGAGAGGAGAGAGTAAGCAGGGTAGGCAGAGGGGTTGGGGAGTGCCAATACCCTGAGTTATAGAAGGTGGGTGCTGAGGGAGTGCAGATCGGAATGGAAATCAGAAAACAGCAGTGCCCGTTATATTCTCTGAGGAGCCTTAGCAGCAGGAGAGTCATATAGCATCCTGTACTAGGTCACTGCTAGTTGGCTTTGAGTGGCCCCATGCATAAAGTGATTCAATGCTGGTTGTTCTGGGGTCATCCCCATGAGGAGCTGCGGACCTCACTTTTGTGACCCATAGGCTGAGTTTAGGAAGCAGTTTGCCAGGTCTTTCTTCCTAGTCCATCTCAAATTGGAAATACTGCTGAAACCTGTTCAACTGCACAGTAACACCCACGTCCTCACTGTCCGATGGGTTCCCCATGAGTTGTTGGCTAGAAATGGAACTGGGTCCATGCAAAGGAAGAAAGAATCCTACTACTCATCAACACTGCTCCCTACTCTTTTAAACATTTTTTTCATAAATCATTTTATTGGGGGCTCATACAACTCCTATCCCGATCAATACATACCTCAAGGTATGCAGACCACATTTGCACATTTGTTGCCATCATTTTTGAAAAATCCCTGACTGAGGACCCTGGTATCAGCTCCCCATATTTCCCCTCCCTTCCCCCTCCTCCATGAACCCTTTAATAATTCTCTTATTGGCAGGTTTCAACTAAAGTTCTGGTTTAGTTCATGCTGGAACTTAAAGATCCACTTCTCTAAGATCAACTTAAAGGAAGAAAGAGAACAGAGCTTGACCTACAAGGAGAAGAAATGGGTGGGGAAAAACCCACAAAAAGATAAAGCTGCTGAGAACTACAGAGCCATGCCACAATTCTAACATAGTGCGCATGCTCATCATTTAGGCACGAAAACACCAAACATTAACAAGAATGCTTAGACAGTGAGGTGGGGTGGAAAGGAGTGAGAGAAGAGGAGGCGGGAAGAACCATCTGAATGAGTATTGCTAGTAGATTTTTTTTTTTTTAATTACAGCAAGAGGATACTTTCTTTCAAAGAGATTTTCATCTGAAAAGAAAAAAAACGGTGGCGTAGTGGTTGTGCGCGGGACTGCAGCCCACTGGGATGGAGGTTCAATTCCAGCTCCACAGGAGCAAAGGCTGGGCCTCCCACTCCCACCATCAGAGGCCAGTGATGCCCCCCCAAAACAAAACAAAACAAAACAAAACTGCATAGCATAGTGGGATCTAAAAGGGCAGAAAGATGATGTTTTTGTTTTTTTTTCCACTCCTGTAAAGAGTTCCAGACTCAGAAGCCCACAGGATAATTCTACCCTGTCGTATGGGTTCACTATGAGTCAAAATTGACTTCATGATAGTGGTAATGAGAGCAGCTAAAAGGAAAAACGGAATTCCAGGTGGGAAAGACCAGAGAAGACTTATGTTTGATCAACTGGGGGTTGGGGTGAAATAGAAGGAGAAGGCAGAAAGGACCCCAGTGAGAGGTTTTCATCTTGGGTAAGAACATCATTTTCTTTACAGACCTAAAAGGGATTTATGGTCATCCTTTTTTTTTAATAGGTGAGAAGAGGTGAGAAAAACAATCTGCTTGATATGGTCCAGGCTGAAGGGCAGTCTTTTAGCTAAGGAGAAAGAAGGGGCATGGGGTTTAACCTGGGGACAGCAGGCAGTTTGGAATAGCCACTGTGAAGAAGTAGAAAAGGGTGTTCCTGATTGCACAAAATCAAAAAAAAAGCAGCAAAATTAGCCATGAAGAATGCCATCTCTTAATTGCTATCGGTGGAAATTTCTTTTTTGTAATGTAGTGGCAATATATGATTAAAGCTTAAAAAAAGATCATGTACATTGATCCAGTAATTCTATTTCTAAAAGTTTAAGTACCCCCCTCCCTGCCCCAACCCAAAGTTTAAGCTTAAAAATGTCCAAGGGGACTTCAAAACGTTTGTGAGAAATAGGATTAAAATCTAAGAGAATTTGCCCATAGATTTTGTGAAATAGAAGTGAAATGAAGTGGAAGTAGAATTACTTACTTACTGTTCTTCTCTCCGTATCTCTAAAACTTCGACTGTATGATTGTGTGTGGCCCTACAAATAAGGTATGGAAGACTTCAATGTAGGGATTCGTCTGTTTTGCCATTCCTCTGGGTATAAGAGAGCCATCTCAGAAGCATAAAGAGTGGAGGTTTCTGTAGCCTTCATGAGAGGAATGCAAGCTCTCTGCCTGAAATGGGGGAGCAGCAGAGAAACCATTCTGCGACAGAGCAGAGGAGACATGGCACTGCGGCCATGGGCAGTGAGGCACAGCGGCGTGTGTGAGAGGCTGTGGACCAGAGAGAGACTTGGCTACTGGTTGATAAGAGGTGCCGCTGTGAGCCCCAGGCTTTTGATAACCTGCTTACTTCCCTAATAAATCCCCATAATCGTGAATATTGCCTCTCATTTGTATGTGTCCTTTGTATTAAACCAAGTAAAGAATAGAATGCTGTGGAAGAAACAGTTGATGTCAGGATAAGCTTACAAAAAAAAAAAAAGATGGAGGGTGGAGGCATGTCTGACCTCTGCCTTATGACAATCTGCCTTCCCCCAGCTGAAGCCATGGGGAGGTCAGATGTGGTCTCCATGCCATTTTCTCACTAGTCTCATAAATGGGGGTAAAATATGGCATGTGTATATGATAGAATGCTATACAGCAATGAAAAACAATACATTTAAAGAATAAATCATATAAAAATACAGATGTAACATTTTAAAAAACTACCACACAAGTGGATGTTCACATTGATTGCAATTTTATACACTTGATCTTAGCTAAGAGTCTGAGAAGCGATTGATTCCAATTTTCTAATGCACACACTTGACTCACTGCCAATAATACCCTTAAATGTGCCTATGCAAGAAATAAAGAGTTAGAAGGAAATAGACTTTATACTTCTTTGCACTTTATAAATATCCTTTTTAATGAACATTTTTAATTTTACCAAAAAGTGGTAAATTTTTCTTGAGAACATGAAATTAACAAGGAAAAAATACATCATCATCTGAATTAACTATGATGTATAAAATTAAACACAAACCAAAGCTTTCTGTGAGCTGATAAACTAAAATTCTTCTGGCTTTATAAGGGCAATGACTCACAATGACTAAACTCTTTCGCATTCTCAAAGGGGAGGGGAGAAGGAAGGAGTTTAGGTGCAGGAGCTGGACTCAGTCCTTGGGAGGGCAGGTTCAATGTCACATTTTCAGCTGTCTTGTTCAGAGAAAGCCAGTGTAGTTCTCCTGTTGCTTCATGGTCTGTCACTTCACATTCCACGATTTAAGGTTCCAGAAACAAGAACAGAGGTCTACAAATCATACACAGTTCTGGGCTTAGTTCTACTCATCAAATAACAAAGGAAGTACCACTGAAGCTTTTCAAATGAAAAGAAATGCCTGCTAATTGGCTTAAAATAACAACGAAGTCAAGATAACAACAACAAAAAAAAAACCCCTATAGTCCAGGTGTAAGAAGTCAGAATCTATGATAATCCTTGGGTACCTTCAGGCAAAATTATATTTGGAGCAAAAGGCAAGGGAGACAGACTAGAGGAACGACTGGAAGCAGGTGGAGGAACCAATTATTGTGATAATTTATAAACCCAACTAAATAAAGGTTCCTATATAATTTGCTCCTTCCACTTTATCCCTGGATGCAAGTTTAGATTATCTAGAAAACAACCCATCTCTATGTGTCTTTGTTGCTCAGAGAAATCTGGGAATGATTTTCCTTTGATTTTTAAAATTTAAATTCAGAAGTGAAAAGTCCACATTGGACTCTGAACTGTTTGCTGCCAGGTAACTAACACATGGAGGGTCAAGCTTGACAATATGACCCCTCAGGGTTTTCTTTCCAGAAGCCTTGAAGGGCCATGCCACGGTCCCTTCTCCACAGCATGACACAGCCCTCAATTGCTCCACGGCCTGACCATATTTCCTGCTTTGATGTAACAGTTCAAGTGACGAGCAGCCCAGTGGACCAAAACAAGGACTTAGTTTGGGGATGGTGAACGGGTTTAAATCTGTATCAACCTTTACCATCAGTGTCATTTGGGGCAATTTATTTAACTAAAAGTTATTTTATTGGGGGTTCATACATCTCTTATCAAAGTACACACATGCATCCATTGTTGTCAAGCAGATTTGTTGCCATCATTTCAAAACACTTGCTTTCTACTTGAGCCCTTCCTTGTATCAGCTCATTTTCCCCCTCGCTCCCCACCGTTCCTTCCTCCCAAACCCTTGATAATTTATCAATTATTATTTTATTAATTACACTGTCTTACACTGACTGATGCCTCCCTTCACCTACTTTTCTGTAGCCTGTCCACCAGGGAGGGGGTATATGTAGATCACTGTGATTGGCTCCTCCTTTCTCCTACTTTGCCCCTCCTGTTATCACTACTCTCATTATTGGTTCTGCGGGGTTTATCTGTTCTGGATTCCCTGTGTTTCCAGCTTTTATCTGTACCTGTATACATGCTCTGGTCTAGCTGAATTTATAAGATAGAACTGGGATCATGATAGGGGGGCAGGGAGGTGGAGCGAAGCATTCAAGAACTAGAGGAAAGTGCTATGTTTCGTCGGTGCTATACTGCACCCTGACTGGCTTGTTTCTTCCTTGTGACCTTCTTTAAGAGGATGTCTAATAGTCTACAGATGGGCTTTGGGTCCCCACTCTGCACTCCCTCATTCACATTGATAGGGTTTTTTGTTTTGGGTGTTTGATGCCTGATACCTGATCCCATCGACACCTCATGATCACACAGGCTGGTGTGCTTATTCCATGGGGGGTTTGTTGCTTCTTGGCTTGTTTGTCTTCAAGCCTTTAAGAGTTCAGACGCTATATCTTTTGATATCTGGAATTTATTTAATTTTTCTTAACTATCTTTGTCAAAACCAAACTCACTTCCAGTAAGTCAATTCCCACTCACAGTGATCCTATGAATAGAACATAGGATTGTCCCTGTAGGTTTCTGATGCTGTAACTCTTTATGGGAGTAAAGTCTCATCTTTCTCTCTTGAATTGACTGGTACTTTGAACTACTTGTGGTTAGCAGCTAATCCACTATGCCAATTGTTTGCAGGATCTCTGCTAGAATTTTAAACATGGGATATGTACAAATCATCTACCATAGTTCTGAGGGCCAAAAAATCTAACTGTGATATTCTGTGTTCCTCAGATATAAGTGCTGCCCCCAAATGACCTGATGAGCTCTTATTCAGAATGATAGCCAATGGACGTACAAAGAACAAGGGAGGGTCAAGTGTGAGGTCTATATATTCAAATATAAAGGGATTTATGGGAAAGGTGATGATATTTGTGACGGGACACAAAGGGGTCTTCAAAAAATCTGTGAGGTCATTTTAAAGGAATAACTATCATCAAATAAGATAGATGATAAATGTGGAATTTTATTTTAAAGTAATATGAAAGAAATAAATGATTAAAATGGATTTCATGAGCTCTTGACTGTACTGTTCATATTTCAGTATTAAATTTCTTGATAAAATATTTAAATTAAAATAAACATTTCCTCTGAAAATATGTGAAAAAATTCCACTATTTTTTAATTTAAAATTTTTCATGAAAAGCCTCTTCCTATTTCTGATCTTCTCATCTCTGGGACAACAGCAGGGCATATCTTAAATCTATGATGGTTTTAGACACAGAGAACACTAAATCATAGCTAGAGTAAATCTGACCCATGCAGACTATGGATGTGGTGAACTGAGTCCTATTTGGATAACATGACTACTGATCACCAGGGATGTATCAAATCCTGCTGTGGCTTAACTGTGTAGTAAAAGGTGACAATGCGCTTGTGAAAAATGTAAGATTACTAAATATCAGAGAAAACAGCTATCTATACTTTAAAAATGTACCCTATCGACATACACCGTAATGAAAACTGCACACTGTGGACTGTAACATGGCAATGAGGCTTTCACATACCCTTTCTAATTAACCCCAACCTTCACCCTCATGAACCTAAAGCAGCTGTTGGCAATAGACTGTGGAACTGAATCCCATCCCTCACAGGAAGGCTGGTGAGGCCTGGGGAAGGGAGAAACAGTAAAGGGCGGGGGATGTAACACTGGGGGAAATGAAGGCCACTATGGGGCTGCTCCAGTCCATTGCAACTTCTTACAGTTGGTAACAGGGAATGTGTGATGTGTGGCATTACTAAAAGGATAATTTTGATGATGGCAGAGGAACCAGGTGTCTCATTATGTTGTCTATCAGTTCACTAATTTCAAAGTACCTAACAACAACAGCAACAGCAAATTATTATACTGGAATTATTTTTACATTTTTGTACAATGTTTCTAATTATATGTAATTTAGAGAGAATAAAGGTTTCTAATTATATGTAATTTTAATTAAGCATATTTATATTAGGTTCCTTTAGTCAAACTACTTTTAGCACCAACACGGTCTATGCCAAATTTATCTAAAGGTATTCAGAACAAAATTGATCTTTTTTATTTTTTTGCCTTTAAGCCTTTAACCAATACTGGTCATAATGAAATGCATGGCATATACCTATATGTACTTTTGAGATATTTACCAGTATGATACTGGATACAATTTTTTACTTTTCTGAATCTCATTATCTCATTATCCCATTATTTATGAAAACACAGTAAATTATTCTTCTTTTTAAAATGTTAACAGAACTATCGTGTCTCTCTCTGGCTCCTAAATTTCCACATTATAGAGTAAAGCTCCACTTTTTTTTTCCTCCGGCATCACTGTCCTGGTGGGAGTAGGAAGCCCAACCCTGCTCCTGGAGAGCTGCTGCTGGATTTGAACCATCAACCCTGTGGGCTATAGTCCCTCAAACAACCACTGCACTACCAGGGCTCAGCTGAGTAAAGTCTTTTAAAAAAACCATTTTCTTGGGGCCTCTTACAGCTCTTATCACAATCGATACATCCATCCATTGTGCCAAGCACCTTTGTACATGTTCCATCATCATTTTCAAAACATTTTCTTTCCACTAATTTCCCCCTCCTCTCCTTCATCCCTCATGAACCTTTGATAATTTATAATTTTTTCTTCATGTTTTACCCCAATCGCTGTCTCCCTTCACCCACTTTTCTGTTCTCCATTTCCCTGGAAGGGGTTATATGTTGATCACTGTGATCTGTTCCCCCTTTATTCCCCCACCTTCCCCTTACTCTCTTGGCATAACTACTTTCATTATTGGTGCTGAGGGATATTGGACTTCCTGTGTTTCCAGCTCTGATCTGTAGCAGTGCACATGCTCTGGTCTAGTCAGATTTGTAAGGTATAATTGGAGTCATGATAGTGGGGGGTGGGGAGAGAAAGCATTGAAGAACTAGAAGAGAATTATATGTTTCACCCATGTTATACTGCACACTAACTGGCTAATCTCTTGTGACCCTTCTGTAAGGAGAATGTTCAACTGTCTACAAATGAGCTTTGGGTCTCCACTCCACACCCTCCTTCATTCAGATTGATATGACTTTTGTTATTGTTGTTCTGGGTCTTTGATGCCTGATACCTGATCCCATTGAACCTCATGATCACACAGGCTTGGTATGTTTCTTCCATGTGGACTTTGTTGCTTCTTAGCTAAAAGGTAGCTGTTTATCTTCAAGCCTTTAGGACCCCACATGCTATATCTTTTGATAGCTGGGCACTATCAGCTTTCTTCACATTTGTTTATGCGTTCATTTGGTCTTCTGTGATTGTGTTGGGAAGGTGAGCATCACAGAATGCCGAATTATTAGAATAAAGTGTTTTTGCATTGAGGGTGTACTTGAGTAGAGACAGTGTATGTCTGCTACCTTAATACTTAACATAAATGTAAGTACAGAGCTATATTTCCCTATATTATATATACACACACACATAAGTACATGCCTATATTTAGATTTCTATAAATGTCCTTTGCCTCCCAGTTCTTTCCTCTATTTCCCTTTACTTTCCTTTTGTCCACTATCATTTGTGGCCTTCATTTGAGTTTCAGTAATTCCTTGCAGTTACAAGTCCTTGATCAAGTTTCACCAGACATCCTATGCCCTCCTCACCGAAGTCTTTAGATCATTCGTTGTTCCCTCATCCCTGGGTTTGTTGACACCCCTCTTCTTTTCCTGTGCATCCCCTTCTCCCATGTCCCCCACCTCCCCCAGAAACATAGGTCCTACTGTTATCTCATCTGGATTATTTATCCCACCTATCTCATCTAGAGAGACATGCAGAGACAATAATAGGCACAAAAGTAAGACAAAGCAAAACCAAACAACAAAAGAAAACAAAACAATAACAAAAAAGAAAGGCCTACAAATCAGCGGGTTATGAACCTTCCTAATGCTGTGACCCTTTAATACAGTTCCTCAAGTTGTGGTGACCCCCATCATAAAATTAATTCTGGTGCTCCTTCATAACTGTAATTTTGCTACTGTTATGAATCATAATGTAAATATCTGAAATGCAGAATGCATTTTCATTGTTACAAATTGAACATCAATAAAGAATAGTGATTAATCGTAAAACAGTATGTATACGAAATATTTACTTCAGATTACAAATAAATGAAATTTTGTCTTGAAGCAAGGTGTAGCATGGGTAGCAGTATTCATGCTGGGTACTCATATGTAGATGCACTCACCTGGAGATGGATAGAGGATAGAACTGTATCTCAGTTCCTAACACCATCGGAAATACTCTATCTATTCATGTAGAAGTCGAATTTTCAGCACACTTTTAATGCAGTTTTTGTGGTAAAATTAGGTGCTTCGGCTGATCTTTGGGTTGGCTTATACTCCAGTAATATGGTATGTGTGTTCCAGTGGTCTTAGGTGACCCTTGTGAAAGGTCTCGACCCACAGGTTGATAACTGCTGCTATATATAGTTCCAGGTCTGTTTGTCAACCTTTAGGAGTGTGTTCCGTGGGAATCTAACAGAGTGCCACGCTCTGGCCCCAAAGTCTATTTCTGGTATTCCAGGGACTGCTCTGTGGTACGCCCTGAGTTCTTCACCCTGGTCACAGTAACTTCTTGATTAGCTGGGACAACTGAGAGAGTCATCAGAGGAGTGCCTGCTCCACATGAGAAGGCTATGCACGTACATATAATGGGGGGTTTGCATCATGAAAAATGTTAATAAAAGTTGCTATTTGGGAATTTGGATTTTCTTGCCTCTGTGATAAATCAAAATGGCTATAGCAAAATTAGTCACTGCAATATCGCTCCTTTTGCTTACTGAATGGACACTTGTTTGGATAATAAAAACTGTGGATTTGTGTAAGTGAGGGAAGAAAAGTGACTTCAGGAGCAACGGAAGGGAGCAAGGAAACTCAGGTTACAGCTCCAGCAGCTCCATTTGCGCCCCAGTGAAGGCAGCAGAATATAAGCTCCGCCAGAGCAGGCAATGTGCCTTTTTATTGCTTACCTAGAAGGGGGGTGCACGTTTGGGAGGCGCTCACATATTTGTTGAAAGGAAGGAAGATGAGAGGGAAGAAGAGAGGTTGATTACTTGCTGACTATTTTGAATCCGGGGAAGAAAACAGTTGCCCAATCTATTTTATTATCTTTGTGCATGACTGGGAATATCAACTGCTATAAATAGCAAAATCCCCATACATCTCTCTAAGTACTCAGACACCAAGGAGACACTTCTGAAATCTTGACTAGGCCAAACCTCAACGGATACCGGAATGCTGCAGTCACTGTGCCATCTTGTGGTCATGTTTAGAAAGTTCGTTTTCCTTAATATCCCAATAGAATTCACCTACCTACCTTACACAGCAGCTTCCAAGAAGGAAAAAAAAAACCAAACTACACGCAAGTAAATCTTTTACTTTAAATATCAACATAGCATGTAAAGCACAAAGATTAATCAGTCATTCCTTTTTTCACGAATCAGCTTACATTAGGGGAAGTACCCCAAATGGATATTTATAATTTCAAACCACTGACAGTGCATACTAGAGATGGTCAATGATATAAAATAAGTACAGATTAAACACAATTCTAATTCACAGAAAAGATTGTTTCATGATCTGGTGATCAAAATTTGGGCAAGAAAGAGTCAGTTGAACCTTAATTTAGAAATATAACCAGGACACGAGCACTTTAGGCTGAAAGGGGTGGGCTGACTCAGTTGGCGGAGGTAGCCTGATCATGTCAGGGTCTGAGACTCTGCAGACACTGATGAATCAGTTATCACCTCATTTTCATGGAAGATGATAGTGTGTTAAGCACAACAAATAAACAAACCCCAAACTCACTGCCATCTAACCAATTCTGCCTGAAAGAGACCTTTTTTTTTTGTTGGGGGGGGGGCATGACTGCCCTCAGGTGGTGGGAGTAGGAGGCCTAGCCTTTGCTCCGTGGAGCTGGAATCGAACCGCCATCCCAGTGGGCCGCAGTCCCACGCACAACCACTACGCCACCGGGGCTCAGCCCCTCAAAGAGACTTTTTAAGACAGAATAGAGCCATCTCTGTGGGGTTCTGCAGAAAACCTCATCTTTCTCCCTTGGAGTAGCTGGTGGTCTTGAACCGCTGACTTTGCAGTCAGCAACCCACCATGTAACCACATGTCAAAAACTAAAGCAAACCAACCAACCCCAAAACACCGAGCTCAGGGCCATCACATTGAGGCTGCCTCATAATGAGACTATGTCAAAGGAGTAGGAAATGAAGTATGTGGTTAGAAAGGTAAAGCTCAGAGCAGGCCAGGGAGTTGACAGCCCAGTACTTAAGGAACCTTGAATACAAAGAGAGGGAAAAACAGTTTTGTAGGGTAGGTGACACTTGGCTGTGTTTGTGGGCTCAGTGTTTCCTGGGGTAAAGAGTGGAATGTGGCCCCGAGTTAAGGATTTACCATTTTACAGGTTAGCTCTCTTCAGCTGCCAAGTGAGAGCATTAAACCTTATAGCACAGGTCCCTAAACTTATTTGACCTACCACCTCTTCAAAAAAAAAAATTGTACTCAGCATCCACCTAGCAATGAAAAACTTTCGTTCTATAGCACATAATCCAGGATAAAGTATCATTGCCATCCAGCTGATTCTGACTCGTGGAAATCCTGTAGGACAGAGTGGAAGTATGTGGGTTTCAAAGACTGGGAATCTTGATGGGAATAGAAAGCCTCATATTTCTCTCAGAGCAGCTGGTAATTTCAAACTGCTGACCGAGGACAGCAGCTCTATGGGTAACCCCCTATGCCTGAGGGTTCCGGGATAAAGTGTAGGTATCTGCTTTTGCAGCTCCCTGCGGGTCCTTCCAGCATCCCCGAGATGGCAGTATTGACTACTTTGGGAAACAATGCCCTACAGGGTTGTGTGATGAATAAATGACAGTGCATATAAAGCACTTACCACCTCGAGCAGCAATGGGAGATTTACAAATGTTAAGTTATAGCTAATACAAGAAGTCCTAGAATGCCAATTGCGACTCTTTTAAAAAGCAGGGTCATGAGGATATTCTATTCCAGAAAACTAAAACTGGTTACAGGATGTAAAAAGGACAAGAAGAGAAGATGGCCTGGGGCAGAGACACAGGACAGAAGAAACTGGCAGCACCACAGGCATTGTGGAGAAGGACTGTGAAGGGGGGGTGGTGGTGGTTGGAGGGGGTTCTACCACTTAAAGGAAGTCAAAAGAGGGTGGTTAGCAAATGAGATGATGAGGATTGTCACTGAAGAGGAGGAAACAAACCAACCCAGAAAGCTCTGCTGTCACTGAAGCAAAAGGAAGAAAAGCCTCATGAAGGCAACAGTCAAGAGACGGACTAATCTTACTCCTTTCCCTTTAGTGTAATACAACTTTTGGGTAATCTCACACAGGTCAATTTCAGGGGAAGAGGAATGATGAGTTCAAGGAAAGGGTGTGACGTAAGCAATCTGACGCACTACACAGACATCATGTGCTACAGAAACTGTGTCAGCTGGAGGGGAAGGTAAGTCTGACATGGTTAAATGCTGATAGGAAAGATGTGGTGGAGAAGGGAAAGTTAAGAAAAAACGAGGATTAGAAGGGATGGGGTCCAGAGTACAGGAGATCTAGGACGATAGGGTGAGTGCCTATGTGGAACCAAAATTCACCTGAAGAAAACAAGGAGATCAAAGAAGGGAGTAATTAACTTTGTTTCCCAAAGGAGGTGACATCTGAGCAGTTTTCAAGGATGAATAGGTGTTGCTCAGGTGGCAAGGAAGTAAGGCCATTCCAGTTGCAGAAATAGCGTGAGCAAGGGCAGGCAAATGAAATCAGACAAACGTGTTTTAGGAATTCAAGCACACAGATGGAACTATGCAGAATATATAAGGGAAAGGAGGAGAAATTCTGGAAACAGAGCTAATGAATCAGGGACCCAACACAACAGGTCTAGAACTCGTGTATTCTAGGCCAGGCCCTGTTTTAAGGACTTGGGACATATGTCTTTTAAATCACCCAGGAATTTGACCTCCTACCCCCACCCCTTATGAAAATCTAAAACACATGAAAAAGAAAACCCAGCAGGAAAGATCTTTTCAGAGCTGGGTTGTAGTAAGGCATCACACAGTGGAAGGGGTGGGGGTGGGAGCTTATGACATTAAAAGCAAACTGACAAAACAAGAGAAAAGATCCACTAACTGTAAAAATGCATATGGGAAAAGAACAGGTTCAGTAGGAGCATAGGAGGAAGAGGATTTGAAATATACGAGGCTATGATCAGCCAGGGCCAAGTCAGGGTTCGAGGTCCCGAAGGTGGATAGGTTCTGGGTGATAAGGACACAATGCAAAGTGTCATTTTTTGCAAAGTGTCATCTATTGCAAAAATCATGTAATAGAATGCTTTGATTTTTCTCCCCCCTCACTGTGAAGAAATCTCCCCAAAGATGCCTGAGACAGTGACTCTGTGCAGCTGGCGCCTGGTGTAGTCTCAGGGTGGGGGACCCAGAGAAATAGAAACTTTCCTGTCAGTTGCCGCTTTGAACTTGTCATTGTGAGCGTGTTGCATGCACCGTGGGCTCCTTGGCCACGAGGGGGCTTCCTCAAGAACAGCTAGATGGAATCTCAGGATTTGCCAACACCATCGCACTGGTCTGGCACCCCATTGGGGTTCACCACAAAGACCCTCACTCTCTCTGGCTGCCATGGTGTGGGCCTTCCACCAGGGGC
>PVJH01043877.1:0-13344 GCA_004026705.1 Nesogale talazaci | reverse complement strand
ATTAAGCAGGAAGAGTTTGAAAATGTCTCAGAAGAGTCAAAGTCTTGTTTGGACAGCCAGGAGAGACAGAAGGACAATAGGGGTGGGGGGGTGGGGGGGGGAAGAGGGAGGGGAGGGTGGCATCTAACAACCAGCAGAGGTTAAAGGCAGTTTAAAACAAAACAGCGTTCAAAACAAAATAGAATCCCTCATGCTAAGATAGGGACCAGAGAATTGGGGGCTGGTCCCTGGACCTGGGCTGGTGAAGGCATCTCCAACCACACAGAAACAGGGGGGAGGGTCTGAGGTTCTCCTTGCTGCTCAATGGGCACATTCATCTTTAGATGAATCAGAATCAGATAAAACTGGCTCCTTTGCTTCTGTTCAATTTATGCTCTGCCATAAAGGTTATAGTGTTTCTTAAAGTGACTTGCTCTATATAGTGAAAAGAAAGTATGAGCAATAGGAATTGTATTCTACTTTTCTTGTTATGTACAAAACAAGTCCAATTATACAATATTGATATATGTAAAATTCTATTAGCAAATTAGCTCTTCTAACATATTGGGGCTACACTTTATTATGAAACAAAAAATCTCTGTGTCTCTATTCCTTCATCATGGGCTCATAGCTAAAAATTCTCTAGTTCTCTAGAATATTTCTTATAGAGGAGCCTTTTGGAGTATCCTAGCTTGGTCTCTCCCTGCTGCTAACTCAAAGACACACAAGCTTCTTGCCTTCTGACCTTTGTGTTCAAAGGCAGTTGACTGGGTGTTTTTTAAATTGGCAGCCTATTCTTTTTTTTTGAAAAGTCTTGGGGCTGAGTCCCGAAGGCATAAATGGTTGAGTGCGGGACTGCGGCCCGCAGGCTTTGGTGGTTCAAATCCAGCGGCGGCTCTCAGGAGCAGCACTGGGTAGCGCCCCATGACCATCAGAGGCAGTGATGCCCCCCCAAAACAACAAAAAAAAAACCAACAAAAAAGTCTTGTCCAAATCTTAGAACAAGAACAATCTCAATATACTCTTGGGACTTTCATGGTATGTAGCAGTGAGTGACTTGATTTATAAATGCCTTTCCTTAAATTCCTAGCATTAGTTATATTTCATAATAATTCTATTAAGGTTAGAAAGGCTTTTTTTTTTTTTCTTTAGGCATCACTGCCCTGGTGGTGGGAGTAGGAGGCTCAGCCTTTGCTCCTGTGGGCTGGAATCGAACCTCCATCCCAGTGGGCCGCAGTCCCGCGCACAACCACTGCGCCACCGGGGCTCAGCCCTTTGAAAGGCTTTTAAAAAGCTTTCTGATCAGCTGAGCCCTGGTGGCGTAGTGGTTGTGTGCGGAACTGCGGCCCACTGGGATGGAGGTTTGATTCCAGCTCCACGGAGCAAATGCTGGGCCTCCTACTCCCACCACCTGAGGGCAGTGATGCCCCCCCCCCAAAAAAAAAACAAGACAAAACAAAAAGCTTTTTGATCTTAGATTCTCTCTAGGGTTGTCCTAAGATAAAATATTTAAATTCAAAATAAATTTTAGATAGCAACAAGTCTGGGTTTTTGCTCATAAACAAATAATTTTTAAAACAAATATTAAAATCCTCAAAAGTATGTTAACACTAAAACACTTTAAACATATTGAAAGCTAAAAAGAAGGGTAGGGGAAGAAAAAGAATATTCACAAATCTCAATATAAGCAATGTAACATACAACACAAATAAGCAAACACCTAATTTCCAATTCACCCCCAAGGGAACTGGGCAGGGATAAAAGACTTGCTCCGTGTATGGCAAAACTTCCCACTGACATAAACTTGGGGGAAAGAGAGCACAGTTTCTTCTGTTTCCAACTTAGCTTGTCCCACACGTATTGTTAAAAACTTAAAATACCTCCAGAGATGTGTCAGCCTTTCCCTTAGGATGATGTTCTAGCTGAGCCCCGGTGGCATAGTGATTGTGCGCAGGACTGCGGCCCACTGGGTTGAAGGTTCAAATCCAGCCGCAAGGCTGGGCCTCCTACTCCCACCACCAGAGGGCAGTGATGCCAAAATAATAGGATGATGTTCTATTTCTCACATGACGTTCTGAGCTCATGAAGTTCAATTACTGAAGAAAAAAATGCCTTGATGAAACTTTTCTCAATCAACTCAATTTCCCTCACAAAAATCTCCAGCAGGCTGATATGTTAAAAAAAAAAAAAAATACACACAATTAACAGGAAAACCCACATCACATCATATCTCTCAAACATCAGGCTCCAGAGACTTTTTAAATCTCAGAAGGAAGAACTCACTTACTGTGTCAGTCCACCAGTGGCCAGCTCAAGCTACGAAGAGCATATTTCTTTCCAGAAGCCTTAGACAGCGAGATGTAGAGATACCTTGCGGAGGGAAAGCATTTCCATAGTCTACTCTATCAGCACTTTACCAGGGACACCACCGGAGAGTGGGGCAGGGAGGGGAAACTTGCTGACTTTCAGGTCTGCTCTTCCCTCCTGCAGGCGGAGGTGGAGGATGTTTTCAACTAAATACAGGGTCTGAGTTAACAAATATAAAGTCTTCTTTCTTATGCTGCTTTTTCCTCTCATGGTCAGTAGTGTCATCATCCTTTTGAAAGGTAAGAAGATGAGGGTTAGATAGGGTTAGCTCCATTGAATGCCTATGCTGGCTATGCCACAATAAAGGGGTTGGAAAAAAATCAAGCACACATCAGATACCTATGGGGACGATCCAAACCCTGGGGATACTCAGATCAAGGTCACCTAAACACAGGTGAAGGTCAGTCTGGGCACACACGGCACCAGAAACATCACTTGTCACAGGTGCGACTGAACTCAACCACCAAGAACAGACAATACCTTCAACCGCACCCCCTCAAGTAGAGCAGGAAGGAATAAAAAGTAGGGACCTGGGGCAGTTGGCACTTTTACTCCACAGTTTTGTTCCAGTAGGTCTTCTAAGTGGTTTTTCATACTTCAATTGCAAATTTTATGCAGACCCCACGCAGCCTTGTATGTTTTCCAGGTATACCGTGTACTATCTGAGACTGCACTACTTGAAACTTCCCTCATAAAGTTACTTGGATTTACAAAACGTGCTTCTGCCACATGAATTCTTTCAGCATGGAGAAACAAGAACCGAGGAAAACCATCCCAGAAACTTCACATGTTGGGGGGTGGAGGTACAATGAAGCAATTCATCTTGCTCTTTCTCTCGGACTCAAAATGTTTCTACTTAGTCATTCTTTAGTAAGCACTACAGTTCTGGGTTAAAAGAAAAAGCAAATCATTTATTTGAATCTTCGGAAAAAAAAAACCACAATAAATTACGGTATACTTAAACCATACAAATCTGCTTTATTCTGAGTTTTTTATGAGAACAAAAACAATGACACTCAGAAATGTGTAAGAAAGTATTTGGGGGGGCCATCACTGCCCTCTGGTGGGACTAGGAAGTCCAACCTTGCTCCTAGAGAGCTGCTGCTGGATTTGAACTGCCAACTCAGTGAGCCACAGTCCCACACACAACCACTACGCCACCGGGGCTCAGCCCTAAGAAAGTATTTTATTTGTTTTTTTTGTGGGCATCACTGCCTCTGGTGGTCGTGGGCACTACCCAGCTGCCGCTGGATTTGAACCGCTAAGCCCGCAGGCTGCAGTTCTGCACTCAACCACTTACGCCACCGGGGCTCAGCCTAAGAAAGTATTTTATATCAAGGAAATTTATATAAAGGAATTGGCCAGCCAGCCCAACCCAAGTCCATGAGTCAGATGCTAGCTGGACCCCTCTCCAGACACACAGCTACAAGC
Source organism: Nesogale talazaci (assembly GCA_004026705.1). Classification (NCBI taxonomy): domain Eukaryota; kingdom Metazoa; phylum Chordata; class Mammalia; order Afrosoricida; family Tenrecidae; genus Nesogale; species Nesogale talazaci. Next base: position 9,567 of record PVJH01043877.1, on the reverse strand, counting down.
CAATGAAGCAGAAACTTGAAGTAGAAGGCTGGATGATCAAAGGCCAGTAGATGCAGTCATGTTTATGAGGTGAAAACGTAGGTGCAGAACAACAATAGAGTTTAGCCAGGAACCAAGAAAGACTTTATTGAGGCAGGGAAGATCTCACGGGCAGATTCCTAACAAGGTTAAGGAAGTCATGCCTGGTAATGAGGTGGTGGGAGATGTGTGTGTGTGTGTGTGTGTGTGTGTGTGTGTGTGTGCATTCTCCAAAAACACATGGGCCCATAAAAGTAAAGGCGGTTTCCTGTGTTGCAAATGCAGGATATGGCCTGTCACTAAATTATCTTATTTTGTTTTTCCTTAAACTTGCTTCCAGGAGTGCTGGGGGAAGGGGCTGTGTGGACCCTGCCCAGAAGATAAGCTCTTTGAAATGCTGAAGGCAGGGTTACAAAGTCCAGTGGGTCATCGCCTGGGGGAAGAGGGCCGCCTAGTCTGGACCAGTCTATCCAAGGTCAGCAAGACTATGGAAAGACTCCAATAGATTCCAGGCTTGGCGGGTAACTGGCCACCACTGAAGCCTGAAAGCAGGAAGATGAAGGGGGCGGGGGGGAGAGAAGACTCAGTTCTCCCCAGTAGTTCTCTTATGAAAAGTTTGGGGCCCCCATTCCCTCATCCCCTCAGGAAGGCAGACAACACACTGGACTTTACAGCTTCTACTCCAGCATTGCAAGGAGCTTATCTCTCCAACCAGTAGATGAGAACTCCTTTCCCAGCCTACCAGAGAGACTACCCAAAGGCCCTTCTGCCAAATGGATAACCCACCCCCTAACCCATGGAACTTCAAAGCCCCCTCCCACAGCTTTATGCAGAAGAAGGCTGTAAAACAAGGCATTTTCTCACAGACTCAGATCCTGCAGTTGCAGCATCTGGCCTCCCTTCTCCCTATCTGTAAGCACCATCAGCTTCCTTTACCTCATTTGCATGCTTCCCTAACTCACATCCTACAAATATCCCATTGACCCACTAACAGGCCCAGTTTCCCTGGCCTACTCTTGAGTCTGGGAACCTACCCAGGAGCTCAGGAAGTTCCTGTCCCTTTCCTCTCCTCTCTTCCCTTCCCAGAAGTTCTTCCTTGCCTCAATAAAGCATTTCCTTACTTTTATTCCTAAGTCCACTCTTTCTGCTGCTCTGTCTTAACCTCTCAGAAAAATCATGCCCTCAAGGAGGCTGCAACCTGAATGATAGGCTCACCACTGCCCATGCTGTGCGAGCAACAAGGATAATTTGGGCAGCCTGTCTCAAGTAAGTAAATTTTGAAGACAGCAGAAAGAAAGTGAAACTATTGACAGGGTCAGAATGAGTTGGCATAGACTCAGTGACTAGACTGTGTCCATCAAAATCGGTGTCCTTGAGCAACAGGTTACACGCACTGCCAGCAAGTCCATTTACACTCTTGGGGACAGCTAGTAAATTTTTCCTCCTTCAAATTCTATAAGAGTGCCATGGTCACTCCAGTCATGGATTTGCTGTTATAGCAGGTTCACCCAAAGTGAACAGGTTTCAGCAGAGCTTCCAGACTAAGAAAAGACTACAAAGAATATAAAGAATGACTTGATATTTCCACTTCAAAGGAAATAGCCGCAGAAAACCTTATCCACAGCATGGAAACATAGTCAATTACTGAAGGCCTAGGGAATGAAAGCACAACCATGTTGGAGATAATGCCAGATAATGGGCCCTTTTAGAAGAAATGTGACTGATGAGGAGCTATGTTCTTAAAGTAGTCAACCACAGTGACATGAATGGAGGAAACCCTTGGGAGTGGAGTCTTTGGGACTCATTTGCTGATGGAGCACAACTCAAGGTTGGAAGAAATACTTGCAAAAATCGAATAATCTGAACTTGAAATGTACAATATTGAAAAGTTGGAAGTTGTCAAAAATGAAATGGAAGACATAAAGATTGATATCTAACTTTGTAGGCATTAGTAAGTTGAAATGCACTAGTTGTAGCCATTTTGAGCTGCTTTATGGACATAGTTTACTCTGCCAGGAATGGCACCCTCTAAAAGGAATGGTGTCGCATGCATTGTCTGAAAGAAAGATTCAAGACCTATGTGACAGGTCAGCTTGTTGTGCCAACATGGCCAAAGAAGATAAGTAGGTCTGTTGTGACCACATGGCCAATGAACACACAAGATCAATTGAAGGGCAAAGATAGAAAAGGCTCAGTGAGCCCCACCCTTGCTCTCTTGCTCTTGGATCTTTGGATCAGCCGGCTGCCTTGTTCGTCTTGTGCCTCAATCTCCAAGCGACACTACCCGTGGGACACCTAATCGTGGACTGTGTTGCTGTGAGTTAAGGTTCCTTCAAGCCCTGCTTCGCCACGCTCCTGGGATATACATCTCTTGAGCTGGGGACTGTTGGACTCTGTCATCTGGCTGACTGTGGGTAACCTGCTCTGCTGTTTGTTGCTTGTGACCAGATAGACTGAATTGCTCCACAGAGGACTACCTGGAGGCCCTAAAGACTTCAAAGGCTGCCAGTCTACTAGCTGTCTCATGCAAATGAGATGCACCGAACCATTTGTTCTGCTTTATAGATTACTTAACTGTTTATTTCCTATCTTATATATCCTTCTATCTATATAGATATATAAAGAGAATTACTAGTGTCCTGGTTTTGTTTCTCTAGAGAACCCTAACACAACCTATTATGAAGTATAGTAATGTCTATGATAGGATTGTATGTATCAACCTTCAAGGATATCCAATCACTACAACTATTATTCAAATGTGTGTACTCACCTCTAAAGCTCAAACAAAACATACACTGCTAGTAAGTAAATTTCAACTCAGGCTCTCTGTTGGCATTGCAGTTGCACATTGGACTGCTAGTCACAAGGTCAGCAGTTCAAAGCCACCAGCAAAACCTTAGGAGGAAGAAGAGGCTTTCTGTTGTAAGATTTATAGTCTCAGAAACCCATGAAGGCAGTCACACTCTGCCCTATAGAGTCACTATGAATCACAAAAGCTAGTTGTGAAGAAATTGAAGAATTCTGTCTTCAGTCTTAAATTTATCATGGGTGAGTGGAATTCAAAAGTGGGAAGCAAAAAGAAAGGAACAATTTGGAAAACACGCATTTGATGATAGAAAAAAACTGTTGATAGCATGATAAATTTTTTCATGATAAAAACAACTTGCTTATAGCAATTTTTTTTTTCAACAACACATGGACTTATCCATATGGAATATAAAAATCAAATTAACTACATTTGGGGGAAGAGAAAATGGAAAAGTCCAGTATCAGTAGCTAAAAGCAGACCAGGGGTTGACTCTGAAACAGACCATCAATTGTTCACATGTAAATGCAGATTAAAGATAAAGAAAATTAATAAAGTCCACAAGAGCCAAAGTATGACCTTGATTATATCCAACATGAATTTGTTTTTGTTTTTGTTTTTGTTTTTTTTTGGGGGGGGTGGCATCACTGTTCTCTGGTGGTCGTGGGAGCTACCCAGGCTTGCTCCTGGAGAGCAGCTGCTGGATTTGAACCACCAAGCCCATGGGCCGCAGTCCCGCACTCAACCACTTACGCCACCAGGGCTCAGCCCCAACATGACTTCTAAGAACATCTATTTTGGAAGGACAAATTTGATTCATTGAACACTGATGACAAGACCTGATGAACTGTGGAAAGACAGCAAGAACCTCCTTCATGAAGAAAGGAAAAAGTCATGAAAAAGACAAGAAAAGTGAATGTCAGAAGACACTCAGATACTTCTTCTTAATAGTTGAGTATGTAAGGCAAATGAAGAAATGAAGTCAAACAGCAGTTCTAGAAGACAAAGTAAAATATTACAATGAAATTTTCAAGAGTTAGGAAATTTTAAAGGACGAAAACACTCAATATCTGCTTGAAGATAAAAAACTGAGGGCTAAGCACCGTTGGTGGGCTGAGCCCCGGAGGCGTAGTGGTTGTGCGCGGGACTGCGGCCCACTGAGACGGAGGTTCAATTCCAGCAGTGGGGCTGGGCCTCCTACTCCTACCGTCGGAGAGCAGTGATGCAAAAAAAAAAAAAAAACTGAGAGGAAAACAATTTAAGCTTTGAGTTACAAGATCAAAAATGTCTATGGGCAAAACATTGAATGATGTAGGAATCATCTGAAGATGATGGAAAGAAAACACAATCACTGTATACTAAAAAGAATAGCCCATCACTTCAGCAGTTATAATATGAGTAAGAATCAATGATAGTGAAGAAAATTCAAGCTGCCTTGAAAACATTAGAAAAAACAAAACTCCAGAAATTAATGGACTACCAATTGAATTATTTCAACTGGCTGATGAAGCACTTACTTGTCTATTCCAAGAAATCTGGAAGACAACTAGTTAGCCAAATAACTGGAAGAGGTCCATATTTATAGTCATTTCAAGGAAAGATGACTCAACAGAATGCTTAACTATAGAACAATATTATTAATATAATATTCAAATAAAATTTTGCTGAAGACCTTCCAGCGATTGCAGCAATACACTCCAGAGAGCTGCCAAAGGATTCAGAAGAGAACGTGGAATAAGGGTGTTCCTGTGTCAGATAGAACTTGACCAAAAGCAGAAAATACCAGAAAGGTGTTTACTTGTGTTTTATTAAGTATGCCAAAGCATTTGACTGGGTGGATCATAACAAACTATGGATAGACTTCAGAAGGATGGGAATTCCAGAACATTTCATCGTGCTTATTCAGAACTTGTACATGAATCAAAGGGCATTTATGCAAACAGAACAAAGGAATACTACATAGTTAAGATTCAGAAAGGGTGTGTTAGGCCTGTATCCTCTCATACTTATTCAATTTGTGTGCTAAACAAATAGAGAAGCTGGATTATATGAAGAATGAGGCACCAGGCACCAAGACTTTATTAACAACCTTCAATATGCAGAGGGTACAACCTCTGCTGACAGTGAAGGAGATTTGAAGCACTTGCAGCTAAAGATCAAGGATTGTAGCCAGTAACAACCAAATGACCTCTTTCCCATACTTTCAACCTATACACAGTTACTATGAAGTCATTTCAGCTCAAATTGGGTACCTGTCCACCATAACTGCCTCCCCACCCCTCAACAAAGCAACTCTCAGGGTCATCAAGTCAACTCTGATTCTGAGCGACCCCTAGGACATGGTAGGACTGCCCGTGTGGTCTTCAAGACTGTAACTGTTTATGGGAGTAGAAAGAGAAGCCCCATCTCTCTCCCTCTGATGACCTTGGGGTTCAAACAGCTGACCGTGCAGTTGGCCACCCAACAAGTCAACACTATGCCACCAGCCATGGTAAACACTGATTTTTCAGACTTTGTTCTCTTTATTTTTTAAAATCCATTGCATATAAATATGATCACTGCACCGATTCTGGGCTAAGTGGGTTGGATTGAATCAAGCAATCTACAATTGCTCAAGGAAAGTGAGTGATTTGGGCAGCCTGTAACCAGTTCCCAGGGAGAGAGACTATTTACTGAAATAGACAGAACCCACCACCTTCCCACACACGAGAAATATGAGGCTGTTAGTTACTAAAGATGGTTTTCTTCATTTGGTGTATCTTTGTCTTAGAAGACAAAGATATATGTTCCTCTTAAAGTATCTTAGAGATTGGGGTTTCTTTTGTTCCCTAAAACATGACTAGGGGCTGAGCCCTGGTGGCGTAGTGGTTGTGTGCGGGACTGCGGTCCACAGGGTTGACGGTTCAAATCCAGCAGCAGCTGTCCAGGAGCAAAGCTGGGCTTCCTACTCCCTCCAGGGCAGTGATGCTGCCGGAAAAAAAAAAAAAAAAACATGACTAGGACCTTTATAACCAGCAAAATATTTGAGAAGTCATGTCATTGAGAAGTCTTATACCTCTTAAGTCTAATTTTCTAAGTGTCAATCAATCAGCATGTCTTGCAAATCCTGGATGCCTCTGTGCTTACCCATTTCCTGTCACTGTTTGGAGCCCTGGTGGATTCATGCTTACACCCCCAGGAGGCTTACAGCCACGTCAGCAATTCAACCCTCTTGTGCCTGCACTCGGAAGTGTGCTGCTATAGGGCTCTGCAGTCTTAGAAACCAGAGAAAACATTTCTGTCCAGGCTACAGGGCCACTATGACATTATGGCTGTCAGTTTGTTCATGAAAGGAGTCCTGATGGCATGATGGGAAAAGTATTGGGATGTATTTGGTCAAGGAACCAACTGAGGAAACTGGAGGTCTGTTCAAATTAGAGTTTCCTGAAGGAACCAAACAATCCAGGATTAACAACACAAACCAAATTCATTGCCAGCAGAGTGGATGCCAATTCATAGTGACCCTGAAGTGCAGTCCCTGGACGGTTTCTGAGACAATTCCTTAAGGGGGCAGAAAGCACCTCCTATCTTCTTTCAAACCTTGAGTCTTGCATTTGGCATCCCAGTGGGTAAGCAGTGCCACCAGGGCTCCAGAGTGTACAGTGAAAGGAAATGGGTGAGCACAGAGGCATCCAGGAATTGACGAGAACATTCTAATGGGTTGACATTTACAAACTTAGGCTTAAACAGACACAAGACTTCTCAACTTCTCAATAGCATCACTTCTCAAACATTTTGCTGGTTATAAAAGCCTTAGCCATATTTTAGGGTACAAAGGAGACCCAAATCTCTAATTTAAGGAGAATGTTCCTCCTCCCACCACTGGAGAGCAGTGATGCCCCCCCCCACAAAAAAATTAAGGAGAATGTTTATTAAGATTTAAACAGGGGCTGAGCCCTGATGGCCTAGTGGTTGTGTGCGAGACTGCGGCCCACAGGGTTGGCAGTTTGAATCCAGCAGCAGCTCTCCGGGAGCAAGGCTGGGCTTCCTACTCCCACCAGGGCAGTGATGCCACCAAAAAAAAAAAATGACCATTAAAAGAGGGCTGAGCCCCTGTGGCATAGTGGTTGTGTGCGGGACTGCGGCCCACTGGGACGGAGGTTCAATTCCAGCAGTGGGGCTGGCACTCATACTCCCACCACTGGAGAACAGTGATGCCCCCCCCCCAAAAAAAAAAAAAAAAGATTTAAACAGGATAAAGATAAGAAAGATACACTATGCAAAGATAAGAAAGATACACTATGCAAATGAGGGAAACCATTAATATGAGATGCTGATGACTCAGAGCCACCCCAGCACTGGAATAGTGTACAGTGTGAGGAGCACTGTCATGAGATTGCGAGTGGTGCCGGGTCAGTCCATCATCGTTACAGGTGGGACTACAGAAGTAGGACTGGAACCATGGTTGGCACGTGTACATCATGTCTGACAGAAGATCTCATAGGATCAGTCCAGGACTTTCCAACCAAAGCGATCGATAGGAATGACTCTTGCCCATGTCATCCCCAGTATGGTGATCTCCACCGAGGACACACCCAGACAAGGGAGACTGTCTCTCCCTGGGCTAACTAGGGGGGTGAGCTGGAGGTAATATAGCTTTCAATGTACTCTTTTTTTTGGGGGGGGGGGGCAAGACTGTCCTCAGGTGGTGGGAGTAGGAGGCCGAGCCTTTGCTCCGTGGAGCTGGAATTGAACCTCCATCCCAGTGGGCCGCAGTCCCGCGCACAACCACTACTCCACCGGTGCTCAGCCCAATGTACTCTTTTAAAGAGCAAAACTGCCCATGTGCCGACTTAATGTTCAGAAACAGCTCAATGGAGATTTAAAATCCACAGTGGGCCACTATAAATAGATTTAGGGCTTTCACCACACCTTTCGGCAGATGGAGTGCTCACAATTTAAACTCTAATAGAATAATTTAACATTTTCAATGAGGAGGGCCAACTTGAATGAATGTTCCTCCTAAGAACATGCTGTGAGAGGAACGAAGATGAATGGAGAGGGCCTGAAGGCTTCCTGAGTTATTTATGTTCAAAATAAACAGTAAATGGAAAGAAAAAATTGTAATACTGCTCCTTTCTTATAAGATTCTTCTGATATCAAGCACGCAATTCTTTTGAGTTCCTTCAAAATGAGACTGCGGCTAAGCATTAGGTGCTAGCCAAATGGTTAGCTTTCAGATCAGCACAGCCACTTCACAGGAGAGAGGTGAGGCAGTCTGCTTCTGTAAAGGTTAGCATTATTGACTATCATGTGGAGGAATTGCACTCCAGCCTGTGCGGTCTGGGTGAATGTGAGGAAAAATAGACTTGAGGGCAGTGACTCTTTTTCACAGTTGAGATGCTGAAGCTGGATCAACCCGTGACTGACCCAAAGGACTCAAACATCATTGTGATCATGCGGATGGCACACGAGGGTTCAGAATCATGACTCATGTGGTTGTTGCTGTTGTGGTTGTTGTTAGGTCCCAATCGACTGACTCCATTTAGTGGGTCCCGGCCCCTAGCAACTTGAGACACAACGAAACACTGCCCAGCCCTGCACCGTCCTCACCATTGTTCCCATGCTGGAGGGAGCCCACTGATGCGGCCACCGGGCAGTCCACCTCCTTGAGGAAGAGGAAGAAAGGAGGAAGACCTCTTTTTTCCTGTTTCTCTATCAAACATGATGTCCTTCTCTAGTACCTTCTGACAGTATGTCCAAAGTGTGTAAGGCAAAGCTTCACCATCCTTGCCTCTAATAAGGTGACCAGATGTCCCACTTTTTAACAATGTGCCCATGGCATTTTAAATGTGCCCATGGCGTTTTAAAATTAAATAAATATATCACAATACTATTTTTGTGTTCTATGAACATTTGGGGTGGCATCACTGCCCTCTGGTGGGAGTTCTATGAATATTTTTGTTGCTCCATATAGACCAAAGTTTTAATCAAGAAACTCCCTCCAATCAGTGGTGTCCTGCTTAAAATATGGTCACTTTACCTAGGAGCACTATGAAAATACTTTTCTCAAGCCAAGTTGGTTTGTGCTTTTAGCATCCCCCATGCTGCTTTCATTATCGTTCTCTAGCGGCACAATTCAAATGCACTCATAGTTCTTTGGTCCTCCCTCGTCAATGTCCCGCAGCAAATCCTTCTCCCTCCCTCCTTGTTTGACCACCTATAGTTTCTACCCACTCCTTTTATTGTTTTGGGGTTTTTTTTGAAATTGCACTAAAGTTATGTTAACATACCTGGAGGTGGGGGAGGCAACACTTTCGCTTTTTCTTTTTTTTTAATTAAAAATTATCTTATTGGGGACTCGTACATCATTTTTCACAATACATAAATGCATACACTGTGCCAAGCACCTGCCGTCATCGTTCTCCAAATATCTGATTTTCCACTTGAGCCCTTGATACCAGCTTCCTATCCTTTACCCTCAGTCCCTGCTCCCCAAGGATGACAAATGGATACAGAGGCAAACAAACTAGAAGAAACGATGGTACCCAGCTAAGAAATGATTGAATGCCTGGAATCTCAAAGACTTGAAGATAATCGAGTCACCATTCAGCGCAGAAACAGCAAAGTCCACATGCAGGAAGCACACCAGCATGCGTGATCAAGAGGGGCCGAAGGGAGCAGATATCGAGCACCAAAGAACAAGAATCACATCATTACATAGGAGGAGGAGAACAGGGTGGGGACCTAAGGCCCACTGGTGG